>JAFVLL020025576.1:0-46939 GCA_021397915.2 Tor tambroides | reverse complement strand
ACAATGCTGTTTCATGCATTCAGAGTTGTTTACACTGTTAAAGTGGAAATAAAGCAGGGTTTTCTCTGACATTTCTTGTTCTGTTTATTCCTTCATGTTGATTGCATCACACAACTTTGGTTTAGTGGACAAAAATAAAATAAAATAAAATAATAAAACGAAATGAAATAAAAAGAATAATTCAAATAAAATCAATCATCTTTTTAATACAGCTTTTTTCTCATCCCAGAGAGTGATCCTACACCTCATAAATTACACAAACACAACAATTTCCAATGATTAATCACAGTGAGTATAACCAGCACTTAAGACTCTCTAATCCTTATCAGCCTCATCATATTTAGTAGTGAACATCATTTTTAATTCCCAATTCAAAGCCAGTATCAGAGACTCAAAGAACATGTTTGTTTGCCAGCACTGAAACATTAAATTTAGCACAAAAAGCCATCAGGCCATACAAATGAGAGCAGTTAATAGTTTTCCAACCACACAAATCCAAAATGGAGTCCAGGGAAAGTTTGCATATGGATTTAACAGAGAGCACCAGCCCACAGGGCATGAACGCCAGTCACGTCAGCATTGTGCCGAACTGACAACTTTTAAATTGGCAGAGTCTTTCTCTCTGAGCTTATGAAGCCACTGTAATTGGCATTCACACATGGCGGCAGCAACACCTGTTAGTCTCATCCTGGGTGTTTGAGCTGTCTGAGCAATTCCAGTAAAAAAGAAAGACAGAAAGAGGCAGACATAGACATCTTCACCCACCTGGATCAATGAAAGATCCTCTAAATGTAGCCTGAAGAGATGATTTCTGAAAGAAAAGACAAAAAAAAAAACATGAATTTCCACCCAAATCAGAACACAAGTTGCCTCAGAGGGTGGGCGGGCGTTGCGGTTATAAATGGAGATTTTTATGGGTTGCAACATTTTGAGTGAATCCATGTGCAATAGCAATTGGCCAATGTTGTGAGAGGAATGTTTTGAGCTTTTTCAGAGATAAACAAGACTATAAATAAAACAGAGGATTGGGAACTAAATTGGCAAATTAATTGCTGAATAAATCACATTAATATGCTCCCAATACGCAGTTCAAGTTTGGTTTTTTATATGATCTGCACACCTGGATGAAGTCTAACAATCTGTTAGAGCCAAAAACCTCTTATGCAAAGTGTGCAGCCTACTGTCACTTTAATGAGCCAATGCTGGACCTTGCCTAAGGATAAGATGCTTGTTTGGAGCAGCAGAGGCCTGCATGAATTTTAATTCTGGGAAACGAAAAACAACTAAAATTGCTCCTCCAAACGTCTTGGGCCGAGTATGTAATCTAGTGTAGCAATATAGTGTTCTGCCAACTCTAATCTCAAATGTAATTTATATGTGGAACTACAAATCGCATATCCGTCCGACATGATTTTACATCCATCTGTGAACGTCGGAAAGCACAAACACATTTGCTAAAACAATATGGTATGTAATGTGAAAGTAGAGCCAGTCTTATTGTATAAGAGAGTACATGATAAATCAGGTTGCTGTGATTAAGGTCCACTTAAGAATCGTCATGTCTATCGATTGTGTTTCACTGCATTACCGTTAAAGCCTTTTGAGGTTCTCACTATCAATGGTTCCTTTGCACGGACTACTGGGCCATTATTTCTATAATGACCATTCAGCTACACTATCAATATCGAGGGATTCGGAATGTACTGTGCTTGTTCTAGGTTATTCATGACTATTTCTTTTTGTAGTTGCATTTGAATACAGTTCTGTGGGGCGTCAGGCACAATGTGATCTGGCCAAGTGCGTCAACCTCCTTTGAATCATTATTCTTTGTTCTTTGGTCCTGGAATAATATTCCTATTCAAAAATGAAAGGCCCAAGTGTAGCCAAAAGCAAAGATACCTCTAAAATAAGAGTGAAAGTCTTAACTTTAAATTTACTATGTAATTGGTTGATAGAAAGCTGCACCAAAACTTGCACCAGCGCAAACTGTCTTTTGGCATTAAAATAGTACTGTCAGGATTTACTAAAGGCGCTCAGTGAAGAATTAGTGCTGAAAAGGCATGGACACAGTTATTTTTGCACCTGACCTTATTGAATATGCATTTGTAGGAGTTTCCCTTTCAGACGCAACATTTATGGGAGGAAAGTATTAAAATGAATCATGCAACGTGATTTACTACGTTTGCGCTCGTCAAATTATTGGCATTTGTGCCCAAAAACGCATGTCTTAAAGCAGGCAGTAATTTGTGCTGCTCTTGGTAGACTGTGCTGGTCATTATTGAAATGATCTGGCTGCGTCTGTGTTCTTTAATGTGCGCTCTAATGCTAATTTGCCCTGTTTAGATATTTATGAGAACACAAAAATGAAGCAATGACAAGGTCACTTTTAAAGATAGTTTGCATATTTATGTAGATCATTTTAATAGTTTGCAACATCAAAAATACAAATGGCTGCTGCACAGATGTGTAGAATATGATTATTTTGCTTTTCTGTCTGATGGTGGTGATATTTCAATGCATAGAGTTAAAAATAAGTTTCACCATTCTGTCTTCTCAATTCATTCTTAGTAGCTGAATACATTTGCAAATATTTCTTATAAATATTTGATGACAAATATGTCATTTTTGATCTGATGGTGTTGACATTGAAAAGGAAAAACAATGGAAAAATACAATTTGTTAAACAATGAAAGTTACATAAGGTTACACCAAACATAAATATTTATTATATTTATATTTAATTATTAAAAATATTATATTTAATTATTTAAAATAATGGATTATTTTATTTTAACTTTTTTACATTTAAAAATGTACTTTTATATAAATCTATCTATCTATCTGTCTGCCTGTCTGTCTGTCTGTCTGTCTGTCTATCTATATCTATCTGTCTGTCTGTCTGTCTATCTGTCTGTCTGTCTGTATCTATATATCTATGTCTGTCTGTCTGTCTGTCTGTATCTATATATCTATCTGTCTGTCTGTCTGTCTGTATCTATCTGTCTAACTGTCTGTTTGTCTGTCTGTCTATATCTATATCTATCTGTCTGTCTCTATCTATCTATCTATCTATCTATCTATCTATCTATCTATCTATCTATCTATCTATCTATCTATCTATCTGTCTGTCTGTCTGTCTGTCTGTCTATCTATATCTATCTGTCTGTCTGTCTGTTTGTCTGTATCTATATATCTATCTGTCTGTCTGTCTGTATCTATCTGTCTGTCTGTCTGTTTGTCTGTCTGTCTATATCTATATCTATATCTATATCTATCTGTCTGTCTGTCTGTCTATCTCTATTTCTCTCTATATACACTTAAAAGGTAAAACAACAGTTTTTTAAATTTGTATCTGTCTCAGTAGAGGTATGACTCAATATTTCACATTCTAAGTATTTGTACTTTGACAGGTCTGCTCAGTCTGGTGTTGGTAATTGGCAGAATATTTCTTGAGCTGCTGAGTAACTTCATGAGAACCCTGTTGATCAGTGACCTTGATGAAGCAGCAGCTCAGTTGGAGAACCTTCACACAGTCCATTAGGCCAGACTGTGGATGCGTTTGTGAGGCCTTGGGCACTGCAAACCCATCTGCTCTAGGGACAACCAGTCGAGCCGAAAGCATCATGGAGTTCCTCCAAGGAAAGACTTTAGTTTTTTAACATTTAATTTTTATAATATTTTTTTTCTATTGTATATAATATTTATACAGTGTAATGAAAATAAATTACATTCTAATATTTTTTTTTCTTTTAATAAAAATTACATTGAAAACAAACAAATAATTCTAATTAAAATATATTATATTATAAATATAAAAATATTATAAATATATTCTAAAATACATACACAATTATTTCATTTGCATTTAGCCAACAGGAAATAATGTGTTGCATGATCGTGTGGCTATAATTTATTACCTGAAATATACTGGCCTATTTTACTTAATAATACTATTAAACAGTAAAATTTGTCATCTGACATTGATATGACTGCTGATTTATTGTGCCTCCCTAGTTCCCAACCTCAATCTAAAGAGCATTACTGGATTGCTTTAGCTCCAGTTGTTCGCATTTGTCTTGTTTGAGAGCTTTGCTGTCTTCAAAACCCAAACCTTAAAGTACAAGACATCTATTGACAGACTGAATCATTAGTTGGAACTGAGTGACTGAGCTTTCTCATTATAGGAAAACAATGAGAACACAATGTCAGGAAAAACTCAACAAGTGTTTCCTACTGTATAAGAGGTCAAAAGAATCTTTTCAGCTGAGCCATTACAACTGATAGGCACTTCTTTGTAACACCAGCAAGACATTTTTGATGTTTGGAGAGAACAAAGAATCCCAACCGCAACTCTTTAGCCAAGTCAGTCTTGATAATGATGTGTTGCACTTCAGAGCAGGTTCTAAGAGCTAACTAACACTTTCCATCTTGTTACATTCAAGTTAAAAAAAACAAAACAAAACAATCTGCTCATGATACAATGAATCACTAGTGAAGTGAATGGTAATCCCTGCTTCTCCCAGAAAAAGTAATTATTCTACCGCTCCCGGCCCTGTGGGTGAATGAACTGTTACAGTGCCTCGTGTCAAACCATTTCTGCGGTTGTCACAAAATAATTGCTTGGAGACCATCCAGGCTGCTGACAGATCGGGAATATGTGATTAATTTGGCTGAAGATGTATGGCAGGACAGTGCGAAATTCTATGTGGAAATCATCACACTCATTAATTAGAGCTGGACATAGGAAATCCTATCCTATTCTCACATTCATGGTGCGATTTTTTTTTTTTTATCAAAGTATCTGTAGGTGAGGAGGGTCTATGCTGTTCTTTGTCTGCCACAAAAGTCCTACAGTTTCATTGTGTGGTTTTATGAGGACTCGGATTGTGTGTCACTATTGGGCTAATCATGGGAAACTTGGCAATTGTGACATTTTTGCAGAGGGTGTCAATTTGGTGTTGCTGAAAATATAGTACTATATAAATGTAAGGCTTAGCAGACACACTGACAGAACCTCTAACAACGACACACTCATTCGTATACTGAGACCCATGGACTGAGTCCTAATTAAGTTTCACGCAGTGATGGAAGAAGTGACCATTACCTTGCGCCCACGATTAGTTCGTTCTGGCTGGGGTCAAAGGTCAGCTGTGAATAATCGACGGTGCCCTCAGCTCTGAATCGGTGGATCCAAGGCTCGATTTCTGCGGTACAAGAGAGGGCATATGTTAGCGCACATCACTGACTGACACACACACAAACACTGTCTTTTTTATATATTTCCCTTCAGTTTGAGTGCTCCTGAGTGCATTTGTGTTTGTTTCTGTGCGGGTGTATGGTATGCATATCAAATGCTCTCGCTGTGGCGCCTTTCATATTAACCTCTGGCCTTGACATCAAAGGCTCAATCTTGGCCTGTCTAACATCTTTTTGCCTACCTACCTCTGTGTAATGGGATAGCTGCTGGGTTAGCTGTTCCAGTAACGCTATCATTTATTAAGTCGTGCTACTGGTCATTGCTTTTTCCAGCTCTGGGATGTAGTTTCCCATTAACGCATGTGTTGAGTGGACTATATGTTTCACACTTCAAAAAGCATGTGTCTTGTCACTCCGTAAAGATCGCTAATAATCATGTACTATTCAAATAAAAAATATAATTAAATATATACACGACCGTTCAAAAGTTTTGGATCAGTAAGACTTGTAATGTTTTTTAAAGAAGTCTCTTATGCTCATCAAGGCTGCATTTATTTGATCAAAAATACAGAAAAAAACAGTAATCTTGCAATGTTATTACAATGTTATTACCATATAAAATCATGGTTTCTATTTTAATATACTTTAAAGTATAATTTATTTCTGTGATGCAAAGCTGAATTTCCATCAGCCATTACTCCAGTCTAAAGTGTCACATGGTCCTTCAGAAATCATTCTAATATACTGATATACAAATAATACATAATACATATATAAAGATAGATAGATAGATAGATAGATAGATAGATCGATAGAGACACTTTCTTGTCTTTTGTGCTTTGCAATCAATAATGAATACAGAATGATTTACAAACCTAGTAAATGAATTATATATAATCTACAACATTTCTTCGATAAAGTTCTTTTATTTTAATAATCAGTTAAACAGCTCTGCTGAACAACAAAGCTTCCTCTATCTCTTATAGGGTTGTTTTTCTTCTGAAGAAGTGTGTCTCGAGCATACAAAAGGAAGCCAGAATTCCCTAAAGATCCACAGCATCAGTTACCACAATGTTCCTCCATAAATCTTGCATGTCTCTATGGGATAGCCCTAACTTCGGCGAGACTGGAACTCGTAAGTGAATGTGGAGACACTCTACGTGGTTCTCCAGTGTTTCTGAGAAGCAGTTTCATATGATAACAATATATATTAAATCTTTTAGGGCTTCTGGATGACTTAATGTAGTCTACTCATGTCAGCTAATGGTGGGCATTTATGTTCTGTTTATCTTTGCATTCTTTTCAAGATAAACTGAACACTTGGTAATACATTAAAGGTGTCATTTGATGACAAAAAAACATGTAGAACTCAAATCTTCTTACAAAAAAATTTCATTCAGGAGTCAAATGTGGGAAAGAGCCACATTAGCAATGAAAGTCATATAAAAATAGCACGAAGATGTAAAATAACACGGGCACTTACCAAAAATCAACCTCAGCATGGAAGCAATTTAAAGCCTTCAAGGTCACGGCTGTCAAAACTGCAGGAATTCTCGCCTTAGTTTGCTCTTAAACTTGTTTTCTTGAACTGGCAAGGCCTGTTTCTTTTAATAGACATTAATATGTTTGCTCTTTGCAAAGGTTCTTTAAGTACAGGAAGGAACATCTGACAAGCCGCAGCTGTGTAAATGCTGGGGTCTTCTGGTGCAAAGTTGCTCTTAAACAAGTTTTCTAACCAAAATTACACAGGGAGTAGCCCAACACAAACTTGTAACTAAAATGAGACAAAACCACTTTACATAGAGTGTGTATTGTTACCAAATGTTGGCACTTAGTAATGTTAAATAATGGAGAAAACAACAACAACAAACTTTCATAATTAATATTTATCCATTCATCAAATGCTTTTGTTACAATTGAGAAATGAGAACATTGATTACAGTTGAGAGCATTTGCACCGCTCAAAAATATTTTCTGGTAAATACAAAATTGGAAATGAAATTTGCCAACATTAAACTGCAAAAAGTGATATTTGAAGTTAAATAAAACAGGTAAGTTTTAAAAGAAAATATCATTTGAGATTTTTCTACTTAATGTGCTTGTGAAATTTACTGGCAAATTTTGAGTGAAAATTAAGGGCCAGATTTACTAACAGCTTGCGCCAGCGCAAACTGTCTTTTGGTGTTAAAATAGTACTGTCAGGATTGACTAAATACGCACAGTGAAGAATTAGCACTGAAAAGGCGTTTTGCGCCTGACCTTATTGAACATGCATCTGTAGGAGTTTCCTTTTCAGACACAAAATTTATGGGAAGAGAGTATTAAAATGAATCACGCAACGCGATTTACTACTGTTTGCGCTCGTTAAATTACTGGTATTTGCACCATTATTTAATGTCTTAAAGCAGGCACTAATTTGCGCTGCTCTTGGTAGATTGCGCTGGTCATTATGGAAATGATCTGGCTGCATCTGTTTTCTTTAATGTGTGCATTGTTAGTAAATCACGCAGAATTTTCCCCTCCCATTGGTGCTTTTATGGAATTGCGCTCTAACGCTAATTTTCCCTGTTTAGTAAATCTGGCCCCAAATTTTTACAGTGTAATTAATACATTATGTATCAAACAACAATATTTTTTAAAGCATTTATCAATCTAGGTTAATGTTAACTTATAAATGTACTTTGGATTATTGTTAATTCACGTGCCTTCACATTAACTAAAGCAAATTTATACAACTTTAAATGTTAAAGAGATAGTCCACCCAAAAATGAAAATTCTGGTACTCTCGTGAATGTGCATCTAAGACTGACTCGGTGAAAAGAAATCGTTGAATAAAGTTGTTGTTTTTGTTTTCTTTGCGCACTAAAAGTATTCTCGTAGCTTCATAAAATTAAGGTTGAACCACTGATTTCACATGGACTATTTTAACAATGTCCTTACTACTTTTCTGGGCCTTGAACGTTTCAGTTGCATTGTTGTCTATGCAGGGTCAGAAAGCTCTCAGGTTTCATAAAAAATATCTTCATTTGTGTTCCGAAGATGAACGAAGGTCTTCCAGGTTTGGAACGACATGAGGGTGAGTAATTAATGACAGAATTTTCATTTTTGTAAGAACTATCCCTTTAAATATATTGGCATATGTAACAAACAACATTAATGAAGATTAATAAATGCTGTAAAATATTGTAAAATACACACAAACACAATGAAAACTACATACTACACCATCAACATGGCAGATACTGTATGAATGTAAAATTTGTATCAGCAATGATTTATTTAATTATCATAATTAATTATCTAAACTGAAACTTTAGAAACGGTTTACTTGGGAAACTTACGAAAATAAGATATTTTCGAACATAAAACCAAAAAATGTTTAGTATCAAGTTTGTTTTCCACCAAGCCGTGCAGTGCAGCAAGAGCTCTGACAAGCCCATACAGACAACACTCCTACCGATCATAAGATATGTACTGTACCTGTGGGGAACCATCTGCTTCTTAAACCTGTCATTGACAACAAAAGAAAAAGCCTTGTTTTCCCAGAAAGAAAAAAAAAACCCTCTCTGAAGTCTAAACAAAATGCAAACCTGAATCACTATGAGTGTGCAACATCTGTCCAGAACATTATTGCACAAACCGGCACTCATGAGCAGAGCACAATGGCTCCACGGCGCAGATATTAACATTTCTTTACAGTCAACCAGTGTGTCTTTATACAGAGATCTAACAGTGGAGCTCTGCTGGAGTTGTGGCTGAGGGGACGTATATTTATCTTCTTTATAGTCTGCACGGAGGAAAGCCGACTGTCCGTGATGTCCTTCCCACTTTTCGCTCCCTAACGGACAAGGATTACGCGGTCCATGGAGAAACGTGTCCCCACAGCACTCTGGAGAAGAGAGCAGAGGTGTTCCATTTAGGAAAACACAGTCTCTTGCTCCCAGTGTCTCCCTTTTGGTCTGGATCGAGACACGCTTCTCTGTGACTCAACCCTTTTTATTGATTTTTTTCAAAGAGGCTGCTAGGAACATTCGGCACTATAAATGCAGACTGCAGGCTTGATTCAAAAAGGCAAATTTAAGGAGAGAGCAAAATGTTTCTCTCAGCCTTCAATTCACTCTAAATTGGCTTAGTGGGTGGCCTGACAAAGCCTGAAAGGTTTAGATAAAAAACAAAACAAAAAAAAACACAGGCCCATCAATCACTCTTCTCTATATAGCCTTTGTCAAGATAAGCACAGCACCGCCTGTGTGTTCGACTGTAATTACAGGGGAAACTATTTCGCAAAGCATGAAATTTCAGAGAAACAGAAGGTGTTTATTAAGTCAGCATGCAAGTGGCATTAATTTAAGGTGTGAAAAGCTTCAGTAATCGATGCTCTTTATATCTTTTTTATCTATGTTGAATTCTGGTTCACTAAGGTGACATTGAGACTAGATTTGATAACTGGACATCTGTCTAACTTACATTTGCATTTATTTAAATAGCAGACACTTTTATTCAATGCGCTTACAAATGGAGAACACTGCAAGCAATTTATCATAAGAGAGAAAAACATTTGCTGTACACAGTGCCAAGTTTCAAATTATAAAGGATTAGTAGCTACCTGCAGACCAGAAATGAAATGCAGAAAAGTAAACAAAAAGAGAAGTTTTTTTTAGTTTTTGAATTTTTACAGAATAAATACAATATTTAATCATATCTATTAAAATTCATTAACATATTTGAAATTAAAATGAATGTGTTTTAATCAACATTTTAAAATAAATATTGTTTTAAGTAACAAAAATAAGAACAAAAATAGAATAGGAAAATTCTATTTTATATAAACATTAGTAGACCAACTACATATAAATTAGAAATTAAATGCAAAAAAGTAAAGAAAAGCAACAAGTTTTTTTTTTTTTAATATATATATTTTTTTTAATATTTAATAAAATCAATTTAAATGAATTAGCATGTTTAAATATATTGAGTTATTTTATTTTAATTAACATAAATATATAAATAAATAAATAAATAAATAAATAAGAACCCCTAATTTATCTATTTAAATTTATTAACATTTAAATTTATTCATTTATTTTTATTTAAATTTACATTAAATAAATTAATAAATAATGAAATAATGAATATAAGAACTCATATTTAAGTAAAGATTAAATATATATATATATATATATATATATATATATATATGTATTAACATACAGTACAAAAACTACCTATAGATTAGAAAACTACATGCAGAAAAATAAAGAAAAAGAGAACAAGACTTTTTTAAATGTATTAGAATAACTTAAATACTTAAATACAATCTAATTAAATGTGTTAATGTATTTAAATTAATTTATTCATTTTAATTAACAAATATATATATATATATATATATATATATATGTATATATATACACATTCACACACACATTCACATAGAGTTATTTTGCAGCTGTAACTAACTACAATGTATTTACCACTAAATACAAGAGCTTGTTCAGAAAACACAACATAATCTGAAGTCCAGATGAGAACTGTGGCCATAAAGGGCATAGAGAGTTCAAGGTTTATTTTAGAAATCTTAGTGGAGCAGTTCAACAGACACATAAGAGAAAACCAGCAAAAAGCCAGTGCCCGCAGATCCCAGCGCTCTTTGAATAAATGTTTTTACTGAAGAAGGGGTTTTGTTTGTGAAAGCTGGCGTGCAGGTATTTGGTTTTGGAGCAGGGCGGCTGCTAAATGTGCAGACTGGGGCTCGTTCAATGATCTGAAAGCTTTGATTCAAAAGCTCAGTCAAACAGGGAGAACCGAGATTATTTGAGCAACCATAAGAATTGCATTTCAAAACGGTACCAATGGACCGTTATGGGCTTGGTATGAACAGTGTGTGTGAGTGTGTGACACACCTCCCTGTCGCTGCTGGGCATAAACGCCATTACCACTGCATTCACTGTGCATATTTAATGAATGGGGTGCTAATTAAAAGGTTTGTGTTCCAGCATTTGTGTGTGTGAGATGGGTGTTAGACATTGAAATTCACACTCATTCTGTAACACAGATGGTGAACAGCCATACAGACACATCTTAAAAATCAGTGGGTTAATTAGCTACTAGTCTGTGTTACTATTCACTAGGTTGTGCTTACAGACGGCTTGGTTCTCCAGGAGTTCACTTACAGTCAGAGCTGATCACTAAACTAAAACATTGACCTTGCCTTTCCACTCCATTAGCCCCAATAGACCCCCTTTGGCTTTGACATTCAGCTCTACAATTACTTACTGAAATCCGCCTGCTGAATTTACATTGATTATAATACATGTTCTCCAGGCAAGGGAGTCCTGTAATTTAAGCTGGGGGAAGGTGGCTGAGTTTATCAATGCTATTAGGTCTCTAAAACATATGACCGAACAGGTATAAAAAAGTACGAAAAGGAAAACAAATATATCAATTTATATTTTCCTAAATAAATTAACTTATATATTTGTTTCAATAATTTTTTTTAATTATATATTCATAAAGTGGCACTCACTCTGAAGCAAATTTCAGATTATATATATATATATATATATATATATATTAAATAAAAAAATATAAAAGAATACATACAGTAAATAAAAATATTATATATTTAAGCAATAAGGTACGAGAGGCCGTGCTGTATCGTGAATAAATCACGGCTGAAGGGCGTTGTTAGGCACGACGCGGCGAGTGCCTGCAGCCCCACTCAGCCGTGTTGCCCGCCTATCAGCCACCTTATTGCTTTTTTGTAAAAGCTGATTTACCACACAATAAAAAATATTAAAACCCAAAATTTATGTATTGAAATGTTGAAGCAAGTTCGTTAAATGCTGTCCCTTCCGCTAAAAAATAGATCCTGACAGCAACAGTAAACCGCAAGAGAACGTTCCGAGCATGCCTCATCTAATCGAGCTTAAATAAAAACAGAGAATAGGAGCTCTTATCATCCGCTGTGTCATTTATTTTTTAACACCATATACAATATTTTCTCACACACATACATCTGCTTATCTCTCAGCATGAGAAAACGTCTGTTTTCCGTATTTTAGTTTTAAAACAGACTGATTCGCAGCAGAGCGCGAGTTTGCAAGCATCATTAAAGTGTAAACTGATGGTCATACAGAATCATACCTGAAACAGAAAACTAGTAAATTCAGTAATATCTTCCCTCCTCCTTGGAAACTGTAGTATTTCACAGATGCGCGCCCGCTTCCGTCAACATATCTCAGCGTGAGCGTTTATTTAGACAGGGGAAGGGCGGGGTCTCAAAATCAAAGATGAAAGTTGCAACATAACGCCAGCAGGGGTCACTCATACTTCATTAATAGCAAGCTACTACATAATACATTAAACAGTTTTGATGCTATTGATTGTTTATGTTGCTAAGGGTGGTTGCTAAGGGTGTTGCTCAGTGATACACAGAACGGTTGGGTGAAGCGGTCATAGCCGTGCTGTATCGTGAATAAAACACAGCTGCTGACCAATCAGAATCGAGGAATGGAACTAACCGTTTTATAATATATTATAATCTATAAAGATTATAGACTTGCAATATTGTTGATTTTATCATATACAAAAATATTTATTATAATTATACATTTATATTTGCCCTACATACACTGCCGTTCAAAAGTTTTGGATCAGTAAGATTTGTAATGTTTTTTTAAAGAAGTTTCTTATGCTCAAATACAGAACACACAGTAATATTGTGAAATATTTTTGCAATTTCTAATATTGGTTTTCTATTTTAATATACTTTAAAGTATCATTTATTTCTGTGATGCAGCATTGAATTTTCAGCATCATTACTCCAGTCTTCAGTGTCAAATGATCCTTCAGAAATCATTCTGATATGCTGATTTATTATCAGTGTTGAAAGTGTTGTGCTGCTTAATAATCTGTGTATCATTCGTTCATTCGTTTTTTGATTTAATATTGAAAGTAGAAAAATTTAAAAACGGCTTCTTTCAATATTAAATCAAAAAACGACTGAACGAATGATACACGGATTCTTAATATTTTTTTGGAACCTGTGATCCTTTTTTCTTTGATTCTTTGATGAATAAAAAGTTAAAAAGAACAGCATTTATTCTAAATAGAAATGTTTTCTAACAATATAAGTCTTTACTATTACTTTTTATCCATTTAACACATCCTTGCTGAATAAAAGTATTAATGTCTTTAAAAAATAAAGAGAAAGAAAAAAATTACTGACCCCACACTTTTGCATAGTAGCATATATTGCAACACAAAATTTCTAATTTAAATAAATATATATATATTTTATATATTTTTATTTATCAAAGAATCCTGAAAAAAAGTATCACACGTCACAAAAATATTAAGCAGCACAACTGTTTCCAACACTGATTATAAATCAGCATATTAGAATGATTTCTGAAGGATCATGTCACACTGAAGACAGGAGTAATGATGCTGAAAATTCAGTGTTGCTTCACAGGAATAAATTATATTTTAAAGTATATTCAAATAGAAAACTGTTATTTTAAATTGCAATAATATTTCACAAAATTACAGTTTTTTTCTGCATTTTTTATTAAATAGATACAGCCTTGATGAGCATAAGAAACGTCTTTAAAAAAACATTAAAAATCCTACTGATCCCAAACATTTGAACGGCATTTTATTTTGCTTGATGTGTTTTTAAGATGACTAATACCTATATATACATATGTATAATACATATATACATATACTGTATATATAAAGGCTCTTGAAAAAAATTGGATAAAGTAAACATCCTGACTAACTCTAAAGCAGCTCTAAAAAAAAATTGGATTATAGACTTGCAATAAAGTATATTGCATGTATTATAAGGCAAATGTTTCCACAGGTTTGAATCCCTAATTCAAAGCATCAGGAATCCGCTTGTTAACACATCACACGTTGCTATTTCCGGATCCAGATCAGATTCATCAAATCCCAAAAGCAAATAACATACAGTGCTATTATACACTCACTGTGTGCTGTAGTATTACTGAAAAAATCCTAACATCGCTTGGCCGATTCATCTTTTTTAAATCATTAACATACTGGTGTCTGGGACACCAGTCTGGAGACTGTTGTGTACACACTGAGTTTTTAAAAGCTTAGCTTAAAGGTGTGCTATGAATGAATAGTGCCCATAAACAGCCGTTGAGATTGTATTCTAGTACACTTGAAATAGAGACCCGGGAAAGGATTTTTGATACGTCATAAATTAACAAGCGGATAGCAATAGTGGTGCTTATCTCAGCAAGCACCATTAATTAACACACCAAATGAAGTCCAGAGCTCTCCTGTAACGTGCTGTCATGCTGTGGTGTGTGGGATACAAATGCTGACCTGTGTGTGAGATGAGTGGGTGTTCGGCTCTATGGCAGGGGGACTCCGGGGCCCGTGTGGTCCCCCGGCAGGGCACTCCCCTGGGCAACAGCAGCAGCAGGCTGTGCAGCAGGACGAGGCAGCGGGCCAGGGGCGTTCCCTCCACGGGGGGAGCCATGGGGGTCCACGGGACTCTGCTCAGTACTGCTGGGGCAGGAGCATAGGGCGCTGGGCATCTGCCACGGAAATCTGCAGAGAAAATTAGAGAATGATTGAACGAGCGTGATAAGGTTTGATTGATTCCGTTGGTTAAATTTTATAATAACTTTCATAACCTTCATTAATAAGTCATTTTAAAAAATCATTATATAACAGATCATTACTTAAAGGCAGGACCTGGTGATAATGACTGCTGATCGTACTGTATATTATCCCACTTATTACACAGGAAATAAATACATGGAGATTCATACAATTTTAATAACGTAAGATAAATATTAATGAATTGAAAATTTTATTATGTGAGAAGAATCATGAAACCATCACATAACAATAAATTATACAGTTTAGTGGTCATTGTATAAAAATATGCTGCAAAATATGAGGATTGCCCGATCAGAATCGATTACCAAATAATGTGAAAGAATACAGTTTTTTTCCTGAATATTTTCATGGAAACCTTGATACACTTTTTCAGGATTCAGTTCAAAACAACAGTATTGATTTGATATAGAATAGAAATTATTTAAAACATTAGAAATGCCTTACTTTGAATTTTGATCAATTTAATGCATCCTTGCTGAATTAGAGTGTTTTTTGTTTTTTTTTAACAAACCTTACCCCAAACTTTCGAATGGTAATTTATCACAGTTTCCATTCCACGTGAATAAATTAAATAAAAAAATATTTAAAAAATATTTAAAACAGTTCTTTTGAATTGTAATAATATTTCAAAATATTGTTTTACTGTATTTTTGAACAAATAAATGGAGCCTTGGTGAACATAAGAGACATCTTTCAAAAACATTAACGAATCTTAATTATTTCAAACTTTAGACCGGTAGTGTATATATTTTTATTTAAAGTGACGAATGAAGGGGTGAAAAGAGAGATAGAGATACTGAGAAAAACATGAGAGAGTAAAAGAGCATCAGGCAGAGTGTGCAGCCAGATAAAGAAAAAGCAGCTGTTGAGGTTGTCACATTCATCTCCTCAACCTCCTGCACTCTCATCTTTGACCTCTGACCCCACTTCCACGAATCAGCACAGGGAGCTGCACTCCAGCTCCTCTGAAGAGCCGTACACTATCAGAGAACATACCGCAGAGCATACACACTCCACAGGGGCCCCTCACACTGCTCACATACAGCCAGAAAAACTCCATCTAGTTGTGCACTCCTGAGAAACTTACAGCGTTATAGATTGCTTTCAGACTCATGGGCTGAAGAGCAACAGCTCTGGCAGAGGTCTGATATTCGCCAATAAAGGATGTTCTATAAATAGTGCTTACTTTCTTTTTCTTTCTTTGTTTCTATCTATCTATCTATCTATCTATCTAACTTACTTACTTACTTTTACTTACTTACTAACTACTTAAATAGATAGTTCACCCAAAAATGAAAATTCTGTCATTAATTACTCACCCTCATGTTGTTCCAAACCCATAAGACTTTTGTTCATCTTCAGAACACAAATTAAGATTTTTTTAATGAAATCCTAGAGCTTTCTGACCCTCCATAGACAGTAATGCAACTGACACATTCAAGGCCCAGAAAGGTAGTAAGGGCATCATTAAAATAGTCCATGTGACATCAGTGGTTCAACCACAATTTTATGAAGCTACGAGAATACTTTTAGTGCGCAAAGAAAAGTTTGGGTGAACTATCCCTTTAAATTTAAAAATATATGTAAACTGAAGCAAATCATGAACTTATTTTAGCTATTATAGTTTATATATATATATATATATATATATATATTTTTAATTAGTTTTCATTTTTATATTTTCAACTTTCATTTAAATTTTTTACAATTTTGTTTTTTGTTAATGTTATGAATTAAAAAAAAACATTTATACATAAAGTCCTTATTTTTATTTCAGTTTTAGTTATTTTATTTGATCAATTTTAATTTATCAATGTAAACTAAATTAAAATAAGAAATGCTGCAGAAATGCTGAAATAAATTAAATACATTTTTAATATTTTATTCGAGTTTACGTGTATTTAAAGTAATGGGTTTTTATATTATAACTCGTCTGATTTGAAATGAGCCAAGTAAAGCTAGTTTATTATTATTATTTTATAATTTAAAACCTAGATTTACTTCTTTCTTTTTTTGGTCCTTTTGAAGTTTGAGAGCTTGTGGTCACTATGAACTGTCGTTGTATGAAAGAGATCTAAATGTAGATTTAAAAAACATTTTGTTCCACTGGAAAAAACACCTTGTTTCTTGTTTCGTAACAACAAGAGGATGAGCAAATAATGACAGATTTTTTTGGGGGGTGGGGGGGAATAAAAAAACAATAAACCTACATTAAAAAAAAAGTTAAAAAAAAAATCGTTTTAATGAGCATTTTTAAACTATACCATTAAATCACTCTGATTACTGACTGAATGTATGACAACATATTTCTGCAAAATAAAATAAAACAAAATGAAAAACTAAACTAAACCAACCTAAACTAAAATAAAATTTTGTCCCTTCAGCTACTCTCACTCAAAATAAAATGGAAGTCCTTGCTCTGTAGAACCTAACTGCGGGTCTGTTGGATGGACTTTGCAGCACCACAAGCTCTTGTGCCGCAATGCTTGTCAGTCAAAAATCACTCCATCATCCTTCCTTTCCTTGGGATAACCTCTCTACACTACGACAGTACAGCTGAAATTGAGTCAGTCTGCGCGAAGGGCAATACAAAACTCGATTACGCCAAAGTTGCTCTCATCAGCAGGGACCACAGGGACTCAGCAACTGACACATTGCAGATCTGAATGGCCTGTTGATGGGTCTGGAGACTCATGTCTGTAGCGTGGGGAAACGGCTTTGCATCCTCTTGTCTTGTTGAACGCACACACAGTTTCCTGTCAGGAGATGCTGGACAGAGTGGAGCCGTTGCTTTCTAGAGTTTTTTCAGATTTTCTCTTACGATCAATTCCCATTTGATATTCAATTACAGTATTATCAAGCACACACATAAACAACATATCGAATGGCAAAATACGGTAAATAAGGAATTTGATTTCATTCTTTGTCCGAATGATACTTTTTTACAGTCTAAATACTTGCACAACATTAAAACCATCATTTCAACACTGTCCCACCCCCTCATACAAGTAGACATAAAAAGAGCAATAAAAAGATAAGAATCACATTCGCGTGGAAGAATAATTTGATTGTGAAAAGTGTAAACATCCATTAGAGGTGTTTTATGCAAGATCATCAGCTTGAATGTCTCAAATAAAATACAAACAGTCCTGGGTAGTAACTGATTACATGTAATCTGGATTACGTAATCAGATTCCAAAAATTAAGTACTTGTAAGAGTACATTTTAAAATACTTGTAATCAGACTACAGTTACTTTTTTATTGATTACATGATTACATCTTATTCACACAATAGTAATAAATTATTATTATTATTCAATTAAAATCACAAACCCCAGTTTGGAATGGTAACGTTTAATGCACTTCATGTTGTTAATAACAACAAATGGAATATATTTTCTTTCTCTTCCTATTACTATATCAGTATGGTTCAAGTTATTTAAATCAATTTGATAAACAAGTTAGGTCAAAAGTAATCTAAAAGTAATCAAAAAGTAGTCCGATTATATTAATGTTATTAACTACAATTTTTGTCATGAAGTTTGGAATCTGTAACGGATTACAATTTGTAAGTAATCTACTCAGCTCTGGATATAGATACAACACGTGCCCTGTCACATTGAGTTATGGTGCTCATATGGACACCGCATGTTTGAATCCGGCTTGCAACATTGCCTAATTCCATATCCCCAAATTTCTGCTCTTTCTTCACTTTAGCTGAAATAAAATGTTGAAAAATGGTACCTACAAACTTAACCAATTACCACCAGGACAACATAATGGCTGGTTGTTAGTAAGGGTGTCATAAACAGACAGGACACAAGCGCTGAATTTCCTTTAATCATAGCTGCACATGACAACATGACATATTCCTGCTGTGGTCCAGTGTCTGTCACGCAGAAAATAACAATGTATGCTGACAGTGATGAAACATTTCAGCAGTACTACCGTTTACGTTCTCTCTCACACATACACGCTGCGGTCTGAGTGGCTTCCTGCTCAAACTGTCCTCCTCTAACACGAGAAGTAATGGGAGAGCACTGTGGTCAATATGATCTAATTATTCCTATAGAAACACCGGATCCTCTACATATTACATTCGCTCACATTCAAAGTTGAATCACAAGAATATCTTCAGCAATAAAATGAAATATGGTTATATCTTGAACCAAATGTAGGGGAGGAATAAAAGAGAGAGTTCACCCAAATAATGAAAGCTCTATTCTCATTTACTCACGTAATTTTTTATTAATATATTTTTATATAAGATATACTTTTAAATAATGTAGCCTACTCGTTTAAAGACTGGAGCTTTTAAGCTTCACAAAGGATGTAGAAATGTAAAAGTGATCCATATGACTCATGCACTACATTCCAATTCTTCTGAAAGCCATATGATAGCTTTGATATGATAACAGATTGAACATCTTTTTCTCTGTTGTTAACTGTAGCAAACAGATGGAATCAGTGAGTGCATTCATAAATAATCATTTTTGAGAAATGGATCAACGGATTCACTGATAATATCTGATTTAGAAGAATGATTTGTTCAAGACATCACTATGTTATGGCTTCAAAATACATATACATTATCATTCAAAATGTATTTTTTAAAGAATTAGTACTTTTATGCAAGGATTCTTTACATTGAAATTCCAAAAATTGCTTTTTTAAATTTTTTTTTTAAAAATGCTGTTACATTGAAATTTCTATTTATCAAAGAATCCTGAAAAAAATATCATGGTTTCTGCAAAAATATTATGCAGCACAACTGTTTTCAACACTGATAATAATATTATGATAATATAATGATTTCTGAACAGTAAATTAGTATATTAGAATGATTTCTGAAGGATTATGTGACACTGAAAAATGGAGTAATGATGCTGAAAATTAGCTTTGTCATCACAGGAATAAATTACATTTTAAAATATACTAAAATAGAAATATTTTAAATTGTAATAATATTAAACAATATTATTGTCTTTACTGTATTTATGATCAAAGGGACTTCTTTTAAACACATAAAAATATTTTGAATGGTAGGCTAAGTATATTCAAAACCAAATAAAATATATTCAAAACACTTAATCTTAATGCATAATCCTTTTTGAACTACGCAGCTATGGAAACACTGTAAAAATATGAATTGTTGATAAAAATTTAAAATTCAACGTAACCTGATGCATTCAACTATTGTCTCTTAATTGTAACTTGTTTTGTCAATTTGTGTTCCTTCACTAAATGCAAAATGCCTCATTATTAAAGACACTTAATATGTTAACATCAAGACAACAACAAAAGTTAAAAAAGTCAGCAAACAATGAAAAATAATCCTATCAATAACCCCATAATTTATTAATGCAGCAAAGCTGTAGGAACTTCAGCAAAATACTTCAGCAAAATTGTTTACAATATTGTTGCTATTGGTCTAACATGTGTTTTTATTATAGTTTCAAGCAATTCACACTTCTTAGTATTTGTGATTCAAAAGATCCTTTAAAATGGAAAATATGTAGTTGCTTTTTTTATTTTTTTTTGAACAGCAGTGAACAAGTCATGCGGGTTTAAAAGAACACGAAGATGAGTAAATGATGACATTTTTCATTTATTAAGTGAACTATCCTTTTAAGCAAGAATGAATGACCGTAACTGAAAAAAAACTGAAAGCCTAGATTTCAAACCAGCTTGAAGGCCAAACAAATAAAAACCTTAAACTATTACAGATTTAAAAAAATAAAAAAACACCCCGGGTGTCAATAAATTCTTTCAATAGACTCTGTACATGCAAGGTCGCTGACCAACACAGCTATCATTCATTACCACAGGCGAGAACTCATAATTATACACTTTAAATGAACATACAGTGCGGCAGACCTAAGTATGTGGTCTTTACTACACATCCATGTTGTGTTCTTCTCTGTGTTTGCACAGATGGCTCTTAACTCTGTGGAGTTCAAACCCACTTGTGGAAGAAGACACACATATCGCACCATCCTGAGGATGTTTCTTCTTGTTACACAGCAGACAAGACACATACGCTGTAAAACACCAGACTTTACCCAGAGAAAAACCAATAATGGGACGAGACGGGAAATAGAGGTTTCCTACACTATATGGATCGACAGCAAGGAAACACAAACCAGCACAGACAGTCACAGACAGCTTTTATTTCCTCTGTAGATCAACTTCAATCTCTCGTCTTCGTCTTTCACTCTGCCGTTCCTGACATCTCCACTAAAATAGATATTTTTTACTAACACCCCTGAGGCAACTGGATTGAGGAGGCATCAGCAACATCTGGTCCAGAAAAAGGCAAAGCGCAGGTCGTCTGGTTCAGGCTGCCTCTGGGCGTCAATACACACAAATCATAAATAAAGGGGCATTTTCATATGAGCTCTCGAGGATTGAATAAGGCTCAGTCGTGCTGTCTGAATGAGCCCTCTCCATCTGGAGAAATATCTTAATTGGCCATCCCGGTTAGAATTGACATCAATGCAAGGGTTGACTAAGTGATGGGAATTGTACATTCATGAGCTGTGACATCCAGACAGGTGACTTGACGAGTTATTCTCAGCTGGTGATTGTGAATGCGCACACTCACGGAGCCAGACTTTTGGTTTTTAGAATACTGGTCCAGAACACAGCTTATTCCAGCCAAAAATTGCATACTTAGAGAGAAAGAGGGTCCCTGAACAACATTTAAAGCTACTGACTTGCATTATTAATGCACTGTTTATGTGTAGCAAAACGGAATGCTTAGATATACTAGTGTTATCCTGCTTATACTAAGTGCCTTATTGTATTTTCAAGGCTCTCAGAAAATATTTTACATATATTTTGAAAATTCAGTGACATTAAAGTGCATAAGGGTTGAAAAAAGATAACTGAAATAGATGACCTTATATTCAGAAAGGCATCAATACTTACTTTAAATCACATAAATTGAGAGAAAAATTTATTTATCATACTGATTATCCAGTAATCACACTGATAAACTTTAATAGCATATTAAAAATGTTACTTAAAAATCATAATAAAACTACCATTGAAATTAACTGAACAGAAGACTAAACAGTGAACTTTATGAATAAAAACTGAAGACTCTGAACTTGTCAAGGGTAACATAATATTACATGAAACTAAGATGCTAAGATATAAATATACTAAGAAATAATAGGATATTAAGATGTCAAAATAGATTGATTGTGTGTTAAAATGAAGGAAACAGTCGTCTGCAAAATAAAATTGAATTTAAATTAAATTAAAATAATAAAATAAATAAAATAAAAATGATGTGACCTCTTGAGTTATATTATTGTCTTTATATTTATTTATATTTTTAAGCTTTTTTAAAATCTTTATTTTTACATGAAGGTTGTAATAAAGAACAATAAATCATTTTATTGATTATACAGTACAATGCATTTTTGCTATAGGGAATCTATAGTTTAAATGGAATGGACTTGAATAAACCATATAAAAATTTGACTTTTCGTTTAATTTTGATGCAGTTCTATCTACATTCAGTTCTATCCAAATACAGACACAAATAATTTTGTCATAGCAACATTTATAAAGATACAAATAATGGCTTTGCTGCACAGCAAGCCATTTTGTTATTATAAAATACTAAAAAACACCCAACCAAAATCTTTGTGATTTTCTCTTGGAATCTGTAAGTGACAAAGAGGAAATCAGAGGCAAACCTGAATATTAAAAAAAAAAAAACATTCAAAGTGATAGCTGGTTGAGCAAATAACTATCACAGCAGTTTCCCAGGTGCAGCGTGTACATGTCAGTTGGTAAACATTTACTGCTTTTCAATGCGAGAATGGAATTTTCCGCTAGCAACGTCTTTATCCTCTACTGATATTTTTCTCAGCCAGACAGAACCATTTCCATCTCAAATCTAATACTGCTTTTGGGTCCAGTGAGCTCTCATTCTGTTAGACCAACTGCGTTTTAACAGATTGCACATCTGAGTACACAACATCTGTCAGCTATCGGACAACAGCCAACCGCTTATCTTAAAATCTTAAACGCTGATCTGTTTAAGTCCATATTATGCAAAAAAAGAAGAAGACAAAGAAGAAAATATGTAATACACACACACAAAAACCTCTCTTTTCTCCCACACATTGACAGCCAACAACTGGGCGAAATTGATGGAGGGCTTGGCTGGAACTGGATTCGACTTGTTGGGGGTAGGCAGCCACAATTGCAGGCTAGTTATGAAAACAATACTACTTAAAGACTGACATATTGAGGGTTATGTTCAGTGCAATAGCTTTGGAGCTGTTAAAGAGTAGTTTTGGGCTGGCTGGCCACATACAAAGTCAGATTTAAATCTGGGACAGCATACCCAGCAATTTCAACCCGTCACACCCTGACTCTCCCAAGGTATCCAGCCTTTATTTTTAACTGTCTGTTTCTCTACACGGCCTCTGATGGAACTAGCTCTGCCTATCCTTGGATATATAACAGACAAAGCTTTTTTGACGTTGAAAGCAAGCCGTAGCTCTGTAGTTATGTGGCTCTCTTCAAGAGTAACGGCCCCTAAGCCAGCCCGTAATCACAAGGTCATCGAAACACTCACACATGAAGCATTTTCAAAGGCATGAAGAAGAGCCCGAGGCTCATAAACATTGAAACAAAGGGTATTTGTTAAGGTGCATTTAACCTGTGCCTTAAAACAACAAATTTAGGTCAAGGTTGACTTTTTGCCAGGTTGCTCATGTAGAACTTCAGGACTATTGACTTTGGAGTCATTTTAAAGGAATAGTTCACTCAAAAATGAAAATTTGCAGAAAACTTGCTCACCCTCAGGCCATCCAAGATGTAGATGAGTTTGTTTCTTCATGTTAACAGATTTGGAGAAAGCATTACATCACTTGCTCACCAACGGGTTCTGAATGGGTGCCGTCGTAATGAGAGTTCAAACATCTGATAGAAACATCACAATAATCCATAAGTAATCGACACAATTCCAGTCCATCAATTAACATATTGTGAAGCGAAAAGCTGCATGTTTTCCATCAAAGGCATTTTAACATTAAACCGTCGCTTCTGGTCAAAATATGACTCCATAATCCATAATAACACTTCCTCCAGTGAAAAAGTCCATCCCCTGTCGTCCTCTCACATCAAAACCCACCAACATATTTGTTTAGAATTGTTTTGGACTGTTTTCACACATTAAAGGTGCTTGATCGGTGCATATTTCTCTCCTTATTCAGACGAGATGACTTTTTTACTGGACAAAGCAATCAGATTATATTTTTACCAAAAGCAACTGTTTGAAGTTAAACATGTTTTAATGATGGATTTGGTTATTACAAACACAAAGCTTTTACAAGACGTTGCTGGACTGGAGTCGTGTGGATTATTTGTGGATTATTGTGATGTTTTCATCAGCTGTTTGATGTAATGCTAAATTTCTCCAAATCTGTTCTGATGAAGAAATAAACTCATCTACATCTTGGATGTCCTGAGGGTGAAAACATTTTCAGCAATTTTTCATTTTTGTGAACTGTTCCTTTAACTGTGATGATGCAGACAACACACTCTACTATCTGTCTTTTTTTTTTTTTTAAATCTGATGTCTATATTCCACATGATTAAAAAGATAAATCATCAGTACATGCGACATATGAAGCTTTCAAGAGCAATACCAGAACACTAGCCAAGATCAAGGTTCCCTGGGTGCACTACTATCTCCCCTCACTGTACGTTTATATCCTCGTGAAACTATCACTGTCGGATAAAGTCATCATCCTCTGCTGCAGAATCCTCCCCAGAAGAGAACATGAGCAGTGCTGCTGAACAGGAGGAGGCAACACAGAGCTCTCACTGTGAGGGTCTGAGAGCTGACAGCAGACTTTGCTGAAAAAATAAAAAAAAATAATAAAAAAGCCACAATAATACAAAAATAAATATGTATTTCTTATCATTATGATAACAATATCCAGTCTTCAGTCTTCTAATATATACTACTATATATATAATTTGATGCTTAAAAAATATTTCTTTTTGAAAACAGTTGAGCAGATTAATATTTTTGTGGAAACCCTGATACTTTATTTTTCCAGAATAATCTAATGAATAGAAAGTTCAAAAGAAAAGCATTTCTGAAATAGAAATCTTTTTTAACATTACAAAATGTCTTTACTCTTACTTTTGATCAAAATGAATCCTTGCTAAACAAAGGTATTACTTTCATTCATTCATTCATTCATTCATTCATTCAAAAAAAAAAAACTTTTCAAAAACCTTTCAACAGTAGTGTATATATATACTGTATATATATATATATATATATCCTAAAATAAAATTAATAAATTAAAAATATAAAAAGAAATAAGAAATCCAAAAACTAACTAAATAATGTTATGTTGGATGTATAAATAAGTCATATAAAAATATATTTTCTTTTTATTTCTGCTAAAATTCTGCTAAAAGACCATGATTAATCTCATGACTTCCAAAAGCAAAACAAAACAGTAATAAAGAATATCAAATTTTATTTTAAAATTATTGAATTATTTCACACTGACAGAACTAAAACATCTGTTTTGTGCTATCTAGACTCATGACAAACGTTTTCGCAAGACGTGAAATACGTACCAGTAAGTACATATCACTGCAGTTTCTGCAGTTACAAAACCACTGCAGTTGGTTTTGTAAAATAGATTTTTTTGCTCTACATTTTTCTTTCCCTCGACCACAGTATGAAAATCCTTAAGTCAAATTGCTTGAGTCTTCTTTTCTTCCAAGAAAAAGACCCTCAAGTGTCTCCTCTAAAGTTCTAAAAGGGATCTCAAAAGATGTCAAATACTGTGACCAGATACCTCAGTTGTTTTAACATCTAAAACCAAGCTGATACTTAAACGAAACACTGCAAATGTAATTAAGTCTCCTGTGCTGTGAAAGGGCAACCTCTGAGATGCAGCTAGGCTGTTTTGTCACAAAGCCTTATTGATTCGAACTCATAACACGAACCATTTTTAGTTGACAGTATTGAGATATTTTCCACATGCTCTACAAAGCTTTGGTTTTTGGAGACATTTAAATGCCAGAGCGTGACACAGGCAGGGAGCCTCCCCCACATCACAGCAGCCTTTTTAAGACGTAAACCGTCACAGGCTCTCAAAAGAGATGACAAGAGAAATCAAATGTTCTCCTAAGTTGTACAAATCTGTTTAAAGCAGGCATTGAAACGCACAGACTGACTGACATTTCAGGTGCCTGTTGTTGATGCCAATTGCTTAACGTGACACAAAACTCCACTGAAAGGCATGCGGTTTAAATTAACCCGT
The DNA here is from genome assembly GCA_021397915.2 of Tor tambroides. NCBI lineage: Eukaryota > Metazoa > Chordata > Actinopteri > Cypriniformes > Cyprinidae > Tor > Tor tambroides. The sequence goes on along the minus strand of JAFVLL020025576.1, from coordinate 20,761 downwards.
CGTGTACCACCTAACACCCATGCATACACAAATACCCACACCCCTGGAGGTGCAGCGATAAGACCTATAATGCCTGTCGCTCAGAACATTTGACATTTTTAGAGGTTTAATTACACGCTTGGCCTCCAAGAGTTGGGCAAAACCTGCAGCAAATTACACTATCACTATCTCCAGCTGCATGTCAGCATTGTAGTACTGAAGCCCTTCAGCAGTTGAACGTGCTCACCTTTATGAATAAATAGGGTTCAAACTGATGAGTGAACTTTAAAGGCGCGTGTATATTCTGGGTTCACTTACGGGCAGGATTTGCCATTTGGGTAGGCCTCAAAAAAACGGATGGGGCTATTATCTAATATAAAATTATAATTGATAACTGCAATGAAAAGCTTTTTTGTTCATTTTTGCTTGCTCATTGGATTGGATGGATAATTATTGTCCTTAGTTTGGCTTTGCTGTGATTTCTTTATGTTTTACAAAATTGGTCTGGCCCACCAATAGAAATGTACCAGTTTTTTTTTTTAGGAAAACAGATAATAAAACGGATACACCCATTCAAAAAGTTCAGAAAGATTTTTTTTTTTTTGAAAGAAATGTATGTGTGCATTAAATTAATCAAAAAATGTCAGTAAAGGCTTTTACATTATTGCACACAATTTCTATTAAAAATGCTGTTTATTGAATTTCATATGATCACATGATCCTTAAGAAATCATTCTAATATTCTGATTTGCTGCTCAAAAAACATTTATTATTATTATTATGTTGAAAACAGCTGAATAGAATTTTTCAGGTTTCTTTGATGAACAGAGAAGAACAGCATTTATCTGAAATAGAAATCTTTTGTAACATGTCTTTATCATCAGTTAAGATCAATTTAAAGCATCCTTGCTAAATAAATGTATAAATTTTTTATACCCCCACACACAAAAAAATTATACTGACTCCAAGCTTTTGAATGGTATAGTGTATAATGTTACAAAAGCTTTTTATTTCAGATAAATGCTGATCTTTGGATCTCTCTATTCATCAAAGAATCATGAAAACAATGTACTCAACTGTTTTAAATATTGATATTAATAATATTAATAATAATAATAATAATAATAATAATAATAGTTTCTTGAACAGCAAATCAGCATATTAGAATGATGTTGATGAGTAATGATGTTGAAAATTTAGCTTTGATCACAGGAATAAATTACATATTACTGCATAAATTACATATTATTACAAATATATTCAAATAGAAAACAGTTATATTAAATAGTAAAAATATTTCAAAATGTTACTGTTTTCAAATAAATGCAGGCTTGGTGAGCAGAAGACACTTCTTTAAAAAAAACCATTAAAAATCTTCCTGTCCAAAAACTTTGACTGGTAGTGTGTGTGTGTGTGTGTGTGTGTGTGTGTGTGTGTGTGTTTGTGTGTATGTATATCACAGAATGTATCACTGTTTCCATAAAAGGCTGTGTTTATTTGCACCAAGCTGCATTTTTTTGATCAAAAATACAGTAATTGTACATTATTATTGCAATTTAAAATAGCTGTTTTCTATTTTAATATATTTTAAAAAACTAATTAATTCCTGAGATGGCAAAGGTGAATTTTCAACAGAATATTCATGATCCTTCAGGAATCATTCTAATATGCTGATCTGGTGCTCAAGAAAGATTTACTATTATAATCAATGTTAAAAACAGTACTGTGCTTAAAATTTTTGTGGAATCCTTGATACATTTTTTTTAGAAAGCTCAAAAGAATAGCATTTATTTGAAATAGATTTTTCTGTAACATTATAAATGTCTTTCATTTTTGATCAATTTAATGTGTCCTTGCTGTATAAAAGTCTGAAACTTTTAAACCATTGTGTTTAAAAGTTTAACTTGAAATAATAAGCTTTCATAAAGTAGGAGTTTATATTTTTATCCTGTTGCCAACTGTGACACAACTACTAATCGATACATTCGCACACATGTCCAGACTGAGAAAACTGAATGGCAGCAAGTGTAAATCAGGTTCGAAGTACATGCTGTCATGGCACAAAGATAATAACAAGAGAACCACTTCATCTGCTGTATAATTAAACACCAACATACTGGTGCCATGATACAGGAAAAGACCAACTCTTGATCGGCAAGCTGTTTTTTTATGAAGTCCTCTGATACGCAGAGGGCGGGAATGTAAATAATTACTCGGCTCCAGTGGAACTAATTAATCACACGTGTGGAGTGTAATTTGTCTCATAAAAAGAAGACGAAGGAAATGTAAGCAGACACAATGTCACACAAGTCGGCGCTAATGAGAGAATGAGTGAGAGAGAAAAGAAGGACGACAAAGTGATGCACCCCAGCTATGAATGACGTGACATCTTGACAGGACAGAGCATGTCGCACAGCTGCAGGCATAGCTGAGGCAGCGCCGAGTTGGGTAGATTATAGACAGTTCCTCTAGTGACTCCACGTCCCGTCTAGAACAGCCAGACACTCACAGTGCTGTCAGCACAAACATACACACTTTCCTCATCCTCCAAGCAATTTGCTGATCATATTTTAACACCAATATGAAGACAGACATCAACACATAAACAACTGGAAACTGGAGGAGGACAAGGGAAACAATGATAGCTTCAAGGGACAGTTCACCCAAATATTAAATTTCTGTCATCAATTACTCACCCTCATGTTGTTCCAAATCATCTTTCTTATGTGGAACACAAAACAAGATGTTTCTAAGAACATTTCACTATTTTTTGTCCATACAAGGTATGAAACAGCATGGGGGGGTGAGTAAACTCCTCAAAAGCCATATTTTCTGAACATATGGAGACTTGTATGATGAACTAATGTTTACTATAAGCCTAATACCTAATGACCTGTATTCTGTTGTCTCTGGAGACACAAAATCTGGGGCAAGATAAAGAAAAATGCATGTGTGAGAGATATATCTCTCTTCTGATGAGTAGCTTTTGCCTTTAAAAACACTGCCTAATAAGCTTATTAACATCTTAGAGAAGGAAAATAAAGTCTAATGGTGTACGCCACATTGAAATGCAGCACATTATTAAAACAACATGAATTTTAATGTAGATCTAAACCAATTAAGGTATTAAGGAGACTGAATAATTGCATTATGAGATGCTCAATCACCATGGATTCACTTTCAAACTCCAAAACATTCGTTAGATTCTCCAAAGACTCCATTAGGAATGTAGTAAACATAAAACATATATGCTACTATTCAAAAGTTTGGGGTCAGTAAGATTAAGACGCTTTAAACTGATTAAAATGGACTGTTTTCAACATTGACAATAATAAGAAATATTTATTGGACACCAAATCATCATATTAGAATGATTTCTGAAGGATCATGTGACCTTGGAGACTGGAGTAATAACTGCTGAAAATTCAGCTTTGGAACAGTTATTTTAATATATTTCACAATATTACTGATGGTGAGCATAAAAGATAAAAATATTCTCTTTTTCAAAAGTCTCTTTATATACAGTACATATCTGAGAAAAAGCAGCACTGCTTTCACTTGAATTTAGATATTTTTTCTTCACTGACTGATGAAAATGCAGTATAAGCTTATTTTATGAGTAGTGCCATCTTTTTATGCCCACATTTAGGAGTCGTCTAAAACTCACCAGAGAAGAAATGATTAGAGATGCTATTTAAATTTTCCAATTAGCTTGTGCTTGTGGCATCACTTCTTGTTTGACTGATTCATTTCAAGTTCTCAAAGCTGAACATGCAAACTGGCTGCAAAGGCAACATCTGCAAGCAATCATAAAGAATAAACACAGAGACATCACTTTACATATGAACAGGTAACTGATATAGATCACTGGAAAAATGATAAACATAATGAGGAGAATGAAATATAATACAGCCAACAAATATATATATATATTATAATGTCATGTAATATAATATAATATAATAATAAAGAACATTAAAATGATCAGCACAGGAGGAGAATATTCATGCTAAATAAATAATGCATTGCCTCATTATACAGTTCATTATACAGAGAAAAAGAGGTGGTTATGAGAATCAAGTGTGTATTGTTAAAAGATTTGCTGATGTTTTGCTGCCCATACTTGCAAGGGAATGCAACCCCCCAAAAAAACTATTTTTCTTTCTCTCCCTCACTGGTCTGACAAATCCATGAGGCAATATTCCAAATACTACCGTCTGGACACTAGACAATGAAGTTTAAACAATAAAGTTTAACTGGGGACGTATGCTTTATCCTGCAGGCCTCGTTAGAGTAATTGAAATACGCTGGCCCGGCAGGCTAATTAGATAGTATATGAGCAGTCAAATCCAGGGATGAGATGAAACGATCCACAAGAGGTTCTGGGACATAATGTAAGTAGAGATTGGTATTTTATTGCTATTCTGAGCACAGTTTCGCTACGGCTGCATCCTAATTCATATACCATGCCATGTAGGATGTGAGCAGAATTAGAGTGTCCAAAATCATCATTTTGGAAGTATGTCAGTGAAAGCTATTTTTGAGCTATTATTACCCATAACTTCTGCATTAGGAAGGAGGAGGAGTTTGAGAAAGTTTTCTTTTGACTTAGGCAAAGAAAAGTGAGAATGTTTTTAAAAGTATGAGCCTTAAATGATAATGTACCTTAAAGGTTATCATTAGCATCACCAACAGGAACAGCAAAAAAAAAAAAAAAAAAAAAATCTGCTTTGAAACAGGCTTCCAAGGAGACTATGCTACCACTGGTTGAATAAACAGAAAGCTCCACCCCAAAAACTCACCTTATTGGTTGAGCCAGTGTTGCTATGTGGCTGGGATGGGAAAACCAAACCAAACCTAAAAAAACCGATTTTCAGGAAAATCAACCTATGAATGGCTTATAACATACTAATCTGGAATAAGGTAACATATTAAAAGAAAATTAAACACGAGAATGAATTTAGTTTATATGAAAAGGCAAAAATGACAAAGATGTCTGTGGTATCCAGCCATACTGGCTTACCATATGTTTACAACTATTTATTTTATCCATCTCCTGCAAAGTACATACTGTAGTTTTAGTGCATTGAAGTAGTATGCAAACTAGGATACAGCCTATGACTTCCATTTCACTTGGGCTGACAGCCTTAAAGCTAATTTCAGACAGTGTCAGGTGAATTACTAAAATCCACATAATCTTTGTAAAACCCTCAGAATTGGTTCTTCCTGTCTGATTCATAAACCTTAGTCAGGGTAGCACCATATTTAATTTTCAACAGGAATGGAAACAAGGCTGTGAGGGATAGAAGTACAGTGTGTTCAATGGATTGTACTGTTGTTTAACAACATACTTACTGTTCAGCTGATGAAACATCTTTCTGAAAAATACTTTCAGTAGACAAAAACACCATAAATCAGTTGTGAGTATAGGACCTTTATATAGTGCGCACCATTGTAAGACTGTAAGCCTATACACCACAGCGTTGTTTTCATCCACGTAAAATTCAATATGGTGTCTAACCTGGTTAAAGTCTATTAAAGGGATAGTTCACCCAAAAATAAAAATTCTGTCATTAATTACTCACCCTCATGTCGTTCAAAACCCATAAGACCTTCATTCATTTTTGGAACACAAATTAAGATATTTTTAATGAAATCCAAGAGCTTTCTGACCCTGCATAGACGGCAACACAACTGACATGTTCAAGGCCCAGAAAAGTAGCAAGGACATTGTTAAAATAGTCCATGTGACATCAGTGGTTCAATCTTAATTTTATGAAGCTATGAGAATATTTTTTGTGCGCAAAGACAACAAAAATAAGTTTATTCAACAATTTCTTCTCTTCTGTGTCAGTCTTCAATGCACATTCACGAGAGTACCTCGACGCATACGTGTGGTGCTGCTGATGCACTCTGATGTAGAAAACGGATGCATTGCATCTTGTTTACAAGCAGACGAAGACACATACAGTCTTCATAAACATGTCTGAAGATTTCGTCAGAGAGAGCCTTGAATGTGTCAGTTGCGTTGCTGTCTATGTAGGATCAGAAATCTCTCGGATTTCATCAAAAATATCTTAATTTGTGTTCCGAAGATGAACGAAGGTCTTACTGGTTTTGAACGACATGAGGGTGAGTAATTAATGACAGAATTTTCATTTTTGGGTGAATTATCCCTTTAAGAATTTACAGGAAGGTCTGAGCAGAAGAATGTGAGAATGTTTTTAAAAGTATAAATCTAATGGTTAAACAATAAAATGTACTTTAAAGGTCATCAATAGCATCACCAAATGGAATAACAAAAAAACTTCTTAAACATGCTTCCTAAAGACTACACTGCCATTGTTTGGATAAGCAGAAAGCCCCAACACAAACGCACACCACTGGTTGAGCCAGTGTTGCTATGTGGTTGGGATGCTAAACAAACCAGACCAAACCAAACCTAAACAAATCACTTTTCAGAAAAATCAATGTATGAATAGCTTATAGCACAAGTTGAAATAAGAGAAAGCATTTTAACATAAAAAAACTGAATGAGAATTGAATGAGAATGAGAACTGAGCTGATATGCACTGTAAACGCAAACAGTAGGTGACAAAGACACATTCAAAACTTAACACATTCAAAACTTAACACATTGTAACACATTCAAAACTTAAATCTTCTTTCCCCATCTCCAGCTAAGAGGGTACATACTGTCCAAAAGTACACACTGTACTTTGTGTTAGTGCATTGAAGTAGTATGCAAACTATGACAGCCTATGACATCCGTTTGACTTGGGTTGTCAGCCTAGAGCTAATTTCAGACAGTGTCAGGTCAATTACAAAAATCCACATAATCTGTGTAAAACCCTGAGAATCGGTTCTTCCAGTCTGGTTTATTAAGAATCTACAGGATATTTTGCTCGTTAAAAGGTCTGAGCAGAAATTCTGCTAATTATGCAGCTAGCAGTGGTCGCTTATTGTTTCAACGCCTTCAGAATGTGCATACAGTAATGATATACAGACCAGGTGTTAACAGTGAGCATTCAAAACAACAAGCAGTTTCATTAAAACAAAACACAGGTCCTTATTTCTACTAAAACATCTTGTTTTGCATCAAAAACTCTAAATATGGGAACATAATTATTGATTTTAATATCGAACTGACATTAACATTCACAATAACATCATTACAAGGCCCTAATCTTACCCACTGACCTTTAAACTCATGCTCTGCGCTCCTAGTATTTGTTTGATGTCAACCCTACTACCTAGACAAACAGGGCGGTCCATCTGTGAGCAGTTTCCTACCCGTAGCAGATGTCTAGGGTTCCGCTGAGAGCATCACTCTTCATATGTGTTTGTAAGCAGCGAGGGCCATGCGCTGGGCCAGCAGCAGTCACTTAAGTACCAGACGAGAGCTTGTTTTGGTTTGAGCAGCTGTGTTATTGCACTCAAGTTAGGTTACATTGGGTCACCTTCTGAACTGAACTAACTGAGCAGTACTAAGTGCACTTTTGGGTAGAATAACAGTGTTTAAACAAAGCACTCACTGGCGATACAGTACATGTAGTGGTGGACCACACATCTTGGGGACCCCCATGAACCATGGAGTGTATGTGTTGGGTGTGAAATAGCATTGCTGATAGAGGCCAATTTAGCCCTTTCTTGGCAAATGTACTATTCAGTTAAGATTAAAAGGATAGTTCACTCAAAAATTAAGATTCTGTCATTATTTATTTATTCTCATGTCATTCCAAACCTGTTTTGCTTTCTTCTGAAAAATAAGATTTTTTAAGAATGTTTCCACTGTTTTTGCCCATACACTCAAAGTAAATGTGGCCTAAGACAACATAAGTACGGTGGCTCAGTAGTGTACAACACAACGAAATCTCCACAACATAATGAAATCGACACAATGCAATGCATAGGACTAATTTTGTTGTGTTGTGCTAATTGCATTGTGGTTTGTTTCCATTGTGTTTTGACTTGTTTCCGTTACGTTGTGCTAATTTCATTGTGTTGTGATTTGTTTCCCTTGTGTTGCGGCTTGTTTCTGTTGTGTTGAGGCTTGTTTCCATTGTGTTGCGACTTGTTTCTGTTGTGTTGAGGCTTGTTTCCATTGTGTTGCGACTTGTTTCCATTGTGTTGCGACTTGTTTCCATTGTGTTGTGACTTGTTTCCGTTGTGTTACGACTTGTTTTCATTGTGTTGTGGCTTGTTTCCATTGTGTTGTGCTAATTTCATTGTGTCGTGACTTGTTTCCATTATGTTGTGTTAATTTCACTGTGTTGAGACTTGTTTCCATTGTGTTGTGCTAATTTCATTGTGTTGCGACTTGTTTCCGTTGTGTTGTGGCTTGTTTCCATTGTGTTGCGACTTGTTTCCATTGTGTTGTGGCTTGTTTCCATTGTGTTGCGACTTGTTTCCATTGTGTTGTGCTAATTTCATTGTGTTGCGACTTGTTTCCATTGTGTTGCAATTTGTTTCCATTGTGTTGCGACTTGATTCCGTTGTGTTTTGACTTGTTTCTGTTGTGTTGCAACTTGTTTCCATTGTGTTGTGCTAATTTCATTGTGTTGCGTTGTGTTGCGACTTGTTTACGTTGTGTTGTGGCTTGTTTCCATTGTGTTGTGCTAATTTCATTGTGTTGCAACTTGTTTCCGTTGTGTTGTGACTTGTTTCCATTGTGTTGTGACTTGTTTCCATTGTGTTGTGACTTGTTTCCGTTGTATTGTGACTTGTTTCCATTGTGTTGTGCTATTTTCATTGTGTTGCGACTTGTTTCAATTGTGTTGTGCTAATTTCATTGTGTTGCGACTTGCTTCCGTTGTGTTGTGGCTTGTTTCTGTTGTGTTGCGACTTGTTTCCGTTCTGTTGTGCTAATTTCATTGTGTTGTGGCTTGTTTCCGTTGTGTTGCGACTTGTTTGCATTGTGTTGCAACTTGTTTTCATTGTGTTGTGGCTTGTTTCCATTGTGTTGTGCTAATTTCATTGTGTTGCAACTTGTTTCCATTGTGTTGTGGCTTGTTTCTGTTGTGTTGCGGCTTGTTTCCGTTGTGTTGTGACTTGTTTCCGTTGTATTGTGACTTGTTTCCATTGTGTTGTGCTAATTTCATTGTCTTGTGGCTTGTTTCCATTGTGTTGTGGCTTGTTTCGTTGTGTTGCAGCTTCAACATTGATAATAATAAGACAAGTTTTTTTGAGAATAAATTGTAGTAATATGCCACAATAATACTGTTTTTGTAAAGAATGTAGCCTTGGTGAGCATAAGAGACTTCTTTCAAAACTATTTAAAAAATCTTACTACTGAACAGTAGTATACATGAATGAATGAATGAATGAAGGAATGATGCATTTATATAGCGCTTTATTGTGTATTGCCATACAACCAAAGCGCTTTCACAACATAATGTTTCCTAACTAATAAAATATTCTTGCAGGTGACATAAAAATCTCTTCATAACGGCACTGTATTATTGGATGTTAGCACTGGGTCATGCTAACGCTGTCAAGAGAGAGATTTAGGCAAGCCCAGGAAATCTAAATGAGTCTGATCATTTGTCAGGCTGCTTCACAACAGCTTTTTTTTAGCAGATAATACATTTAGAGAAAGAGAAGTCCAACTTACTGATTTTTTTTTTCTAAAATATCCCAAAATAATGCCAGTGACGACTCAGCCCTGATCCTAACCCTCACCATCTGCTAAAATACCAGGGCAGATTTCACCACAAAATTCTGCATGAATTCACCTTCTATAGAGTCACCACAACTTCCTGTCCCCTCTCATCCAAACAGATGGGGGTGAGCAGCACCTGGACACGCCACAAATAGCCCATCACACAACCACACTAGTCTGGACCCTTATTTTCCCTAACGTATCTGAAACAATAAAGGAAACAATCATTTGGGAAGTGAAGGACAGCGGGTGGGTGCAGCTGGATAAGCAAGAGCCACATGAACTCTGTGGTGGAAGTGTCAGACAGACGCTGCTTTCTGAATGTGGTACAAACGACCAAACACACATCTGAATCCTTGAAAAACTTCATTATTTATTTTTTTATTATTGATATTAATATATTAAATTAATAAAATATTTAACGATTCAAATTGTAATAATAATAATAATAATAATAATAATAATAATAATTCTTAGCTTATGCATAAATATATGCCAGAACATTCAACTAAAAAATAGCCACGAGCAATTTAATAAATAAATGTACAATTCATTCAATTCTGATAAAGTATTAACACATAAGCATTAATATAAAAACCTTCAGCAAAATTAAAAATTTATTCTACTTGGAGCCAAGACGACTTTTGAGTGTTTTTTTTTTTTAAACAAATTTAAGTTTTTCTTAAAGAAGTGTTTTTATTTTTTATTTATTATTTTTTAGAATTTTCTAAAGATAAGGATATTGTATTATATGTATTTAAACATGAGAATATATATGTCTTATATATAAGAATATATATAGCCTTATGTTAAACTGCATTAAATTACTTTTTTTTCCACATCAATCTACACTCCATACACCATAATGGCAAAGCAAAAACAGAACGGTCACAGCTTTGTAAGTTTATAAAAAATAAAAAATCAGAAATAAGTACATTGCATGAGTATTCAAACCCTTAACTCAGACTTAGCTGAAGCACCTTTATAGCCTCAAGCCTTTTTTGTTTGATCCGACAAGCTTTGCTCATCAGCATTTGGCAATTATCTGCCATTCTTCTCACCTCTTCAACTCTCAAGCTCTGTCGGGTTGGGTGGGGGCAGATGCACATTTTCAGGTTTCTCCAGAAATATTTGATTGGGTTCAAGGCCAGGCTGTGGCTGAGCCACTCAAGGACATTCACAGAGTTGTCTATAAGCCACTCTTGCTGTGTGCTTAGGGTCATTGTCCCGTTGGAAGGTAAACCTTCTGCCCAGTCTGAGGTTCTGAATGCTCTGGACTGGGTTTTCATTAAGGCTATCTCTATATTTTGGTGCACTGAGCTTGTCTTCTACTCTGAGGAGTCCCTCAGTCTCTGAGGAGCCCCACAGCATGAGGCTGCTACCACCACACTTTAAACACGATGCTTAGAATTGAGGTTCATCAGACCAGAGAATATTGTTTCTCAGAGTCTGAGGGTCCTTTAGGTGCTTTTTTTGCAAATTCCAAGTGGGTTTTTGTGTGTCTTCACTGAGGAGAAGTTTGAGTCTGGCCACACTGACATAAAGCCCAGATTGGTGGAGTGTTGCAGTGATGTTTGTCCTTCTGTAGGTTTCTCCCATCTGCATATATGATCATGGAGCTCAACTCGAGTGACCATCAGCTTCTTGGTCACCAGTCTAGACAAGGCCCTTCACCATCAGTTGCTCAGTTTGGCCAGGAGGCCAGCTCTAGGAAGAGCCCTAGTTGTTTCACACGTCTTCCTTTATGTATAATGAAGGCTACATGACTCTGTGAACCTTCAATGCAGCAGAATTTTTTTCTGAACTCTTCCCCAGATGTGTGGCTTGACGCAAACCTGTTTCTGAGCTCTACAGGCAGTTCTTTTGACCTCAGGGCTTGGTTTGCTCTGATATGCATTTTCAGCTGTTAGACCTTTTATTAAGATGTGTGTGCCATTCCAAATCATACCCATTCAATTGAATTTCCACAGGTTAACCTCACTCAAAGTGTTGTAACATCTACAAGCTATATGAATGCTCCTGAGCTAAATTTCAACTGTCCCAGATAAGAGTTTTTTATATTTAATAAATTTGCAAAGATGTTAAAACCCTGTTATTTACTTTGTCATTATGGTGAGTGGAGTGTAGATTGTCGTAGAAAAAAATAAATAATTTAAAGCGGTTTAACATAAGGCTGCAACATAAAATGTGAAAAAAATAAGGGGTTTGAATACTTCTGCAAGGCACTCTATGTATATATATATTAGGTGGCACGTGTTCGCGGAAAAAACCGAACCGTACGGTTCTCCACACACGGCCCGGCACGTGCTAGGACCGCGGTTCAATTTAAATCTGATAAACGCATCTGCAGTATGCAATATGGTAACATGTAAAAAAAAACAGGTTCGCTAATGCGCTTCTGTTGGCGGATGCGACCCCAGCTTCCCAGCACATTACAACAGCTGAGCGTATTAAAAAAAAAAAAAAGTGGACAAACCATTCACTCTTGTTCAATGCGAGTGCCGTATGCTGGATTATGAGCATCTATTCCGTCATCACCCGGGTGCTGATAGCGCGCGCAAGTATTAAGCTCTCTCTGAAGTATTGTGTTTGAATGGACAAATTCACACAAAAATTATGTCAAAATGCTCGTCTTGGTAAGTATCCTATAGCATTTATAGCCGGCTGAACGTACAGTATCAGTGCACTGGATCAGTGCATTCTTTTAAAGTGACAGCATTCTTTTAAAGTGACCCAACCATACCGAACCGTACCGAAACCGTGACTCTAATACCGTGATACAAACCGAACCGTGCCACCCCTAATATATATATATATATATATATATATATATATATATACACACACATACATACATACATACATACATACAATCAGAGGTGGGTAGTAACGAGTTACATTTACTTCGTTACATTTACTTGAGTAAATTTTTTGGGTAACTAATACTTTTAGAGTATATTTAAAAATGGGTACTTTTACTCTTACTCAAGTACACTTAGTGAAAAACGGTACTTTTTACTTAGTTACTGTGGGCTTACTCTCTCCTCGTTACTTTATCTTAATGCAATACGTAATAATAAAGTTAAAAATGCTTCAATTCTATTCCAAACGCGCCGCTCTTTCTGGGCAATGAGCGATGCCCGTTTCTTCGCTTAATGATTCATTCTTGAGTCAATTCACCAAGGCTCTACCAAACCAGTTGGCAAACCAGTTGAATTGCTCGCGAATCAGTTTGAATGATTCGTCTGAAGCCCCCTGCCTTACTGCTGGAGTCGCTGAAGCGGTTCTCACCAGACACACAAAGTTTAAGAACATCAAGAGCGTTGAAGACGTGGTTTTGGATCTACAGTCAGTTGAAAGCAAATCTGCAAAGGCTATGGTTTGCTAGCTATGAAGATCTTTATTAGATGAACACCGCGTGTGCTGTCGGTCTACAGGTATAGATTTACTGACAGTACACGATACCACTATGACGTTACCAGTTTGTTGTAAATGTACACATTAAATACAATCTAGAATTTACTCATTAAATAAGCTGTCACAGAGTATGAAATGAACACCCGCCAAACCCCCGTTAGTTCCAGGAGGAATGCCTTTGCCTAGACGCAGAAAATATTGATATTTTCACAATATTTACGCTTGCAGGAAATAAAGGCTACATTTGCTTTACATTTCATGGAACAGACGGAAGAAGATCCGTCATATGCATTTATTTCCTTATGTTCAGATGTTCTGTAGCTGTCATGAGGAGATTTCTCTTCTCGTGTCAGAGGTTATATACATACATAATTAATTAATATACTTAATAACATAATTAATATACTTTAAAATATAATTTAATCTAGTGATGCAAATTCGAATTTTATCAGCTGTTACTCCAGTTTTTCAGAGCTTATGATCCTTCAGCAATCATTCTAATATATTGATTTAGTGTTGTTGAAAAAACAGCATATGCTAGTTAGGTATGTTTTGAAGCTGGGATGTTATTTGCTGGTCTTTTGCTGGTTTATGCTGGTCATGTGCTGGTCTTAAGCTGGTCGGACCATTTTAGGACCAGCACATGACCAGCTTAAACCAGCTAAGGACCAGCATAAACCAGCAAAGGACCAGCTTAAACCAGCTCAAACCAGCATCCCATGCTTCAAAACATATCTGTACCAGCACAGTGCTGTTTTTTTCAACAGGGTTTTGCTGCTTTTTTGAACCTGACATTTTATCTGTGATTCTTTTATGAATAGAAAGCTAAAAAGAACAGCATTGATAATAAATCAACATATTGGAATGATTTCTGAAGGATTATGTGACACTGAAGACTGGCTTAAAGGCTGATAAAAATTCAGATTTGCATCACTGAAATAAATTACATCCAAAAAAAAAAAAATCTTTTGAACGGCAGTGTGTGCGTGTATGTATTAATTTTATCTAAATATCTATATATCTAAATAAAAATAGACTATATTCAGTATATGATTCAAAGTAACTAGTAACTAACTACTTGAGTAGTTTTTTTTTATCCGATACTTTTTTACTCTTACTCAAGTAACTATTCAGACTATTACTTTTACTTTTACTTGAGTAAATATTTCTACAAGTACTTTTACTTTTACTTGAGTACAGTTTTTGGGTACTCTACCCACCTCTGCATACAATAAATATAATAATATAAAATTGGTCCAGGAATCGTCCAGATAAACAACACTGAGGCAGAACATTTGTAAACCTTGCACAGCGAGCTCACATAACCTGTCAACATTTAAATTTAAGCGAGTTCATTCCCCAAACAGTTCATGAACAAACAGCAACAGAAACAGGTGTTAACAAGATGGAGAATTTTGCACTCTCGTGTGCATTGGGAACAGAAAGGCCTCACACCCCAACTTCTCTTTTTAACAACAGGCGACTCAGGAAGCCTAACAATAAGTTATTCTTCTCTCTGCTGAACATGCCCTTACAGAGCACTATGAAATCGTATGGTGGTGATAAAATATCACAGCTCACATAAATAATGTTTTAATGAGCCCCTTCACCCTTCACTTTAATGATGACTATAGCTTTTCCAGTCTGCCGCTCTCTAGGGCCGCCACATGTGGCCTCCAGGTGGGCCCGTCAGACGGGGTCTACCAACACCAAATTATTCCAAACACCTCCGATTCCTAAATCATCCAGGACTACTGTTGAACATGCCTTCTAGTCTTTTCTCTCACCTCTGTTATCACTTCTGAATTCTTTCCCGCTCTCTCTTTCCCTTCCCCCATCTCGCATCGCAGTCATGGTAAACCCAACCTAATTCTGAGGGCAGGAATAACAGGATGTGTTCCCCTAATTGTTTTCAAAGAACATTGATCCCTTATAAGTATGAGAGTGAAATCCTAGTACACATAATCCTCATTATCCCTCTCCGATTCTAATTAACATGAAATTTACCAATGCCGAAAGGTCCATATGGACCAGGTTAGGTGGCACTGTGTCTGGTGTTTAAAAATAGAAGAAAGAATAATTATACCATAGTGACTGCAGGGAATGCCTTTTCAAATTTATTTTACATTTCAGAGTACTTTTTGTTAGCTTCTGCAATGGTTTTGATGTTAGTTTTAATTTATGTACATATTCAATTTTTATACATAACTATTTAAAAGTTTATGGTCAGTAAGATTTTTATTTATTATTTTTTTAAGAAGTCTCTCACATTCACCAATTTATTTGATTGAAAATACAGTAAAAACAGTTCTATTGTGAGATTTAAAATAACTGTTTTCTATTTTTTATGTATTTTAAAATGTAATTTATTCCTCTGATGCAAATCTGAATTTTCAGCAGCCATTACTCCAGTCTTCAGTGTCACATGATTCTTCAGAAATCATTCTGATATGCTGATTTGCTGCTCAGGAAGCATTTTTGTTGTGCTACTTAATATTTTTGGGGAAACTGTGATACATTTTTGTTTAGGATCTGTGTACTGTCATTTTGGATCAATTTAATGCATTCTTGCTGAATAAAAGTATTTACATACAGTATAGTGTATAATATTAGTGTATATTTCAGTCCAGTTTTAGTCATAATAATTATAGGAATCAATAACCTTTTGGCATCTCCATCCATTTTGCCTGTAATGTCTTTAATAATTATTTTTATTAGGTTTTTAGTTTCATTTTATTTTTACACTTACATTTAAATTATTTAATGAAACAATTTATTTTATTTGAACTTATGAAGATGTTTTCAAATCATTAGAAACTCCATCTAACAACAGCTAAAAACTGAGGCTTTTTCCATTTGTATAATTACCAAACAACACAGAACAGAGCAAAACTTAAAAAAAAAAAAACCACACAATGCCAAACATGTTAATTATATTCCATAATTATTGTTCCTACAGTAATTACAGAGTGTACATTTACAACAACAAACAAACATGTACTGTACCAGTACCAAAGGCTCAGGTAAAGTCTATTGCTCTGATCCAAAGCCTATTGATCTGCCTACAGAGGCAGCATTTTTCTGGCTGTTTCAAAAGGTAACTTAATTATGCTGCCTCCATATGTATTCTTTGCTTAAAAGAGAATTCCCAGAACTCAGAAGTAAATAAATCCAACATGGATGAGGCAAGATCAACTTATTCAGTGCTGAAAAAAAAAAAAAGAAAATAGTTCATCACAAAAAAAGTGTGAAATATTATACATTAATAGTGTGAAATATTATTACAATATAAAATAACCTTTCTATTTTAATGCATTTAAAATGCAATTTATTACAGTAATAGGAAAGCTGAATTTTCAGCATCATTACTACAGTCTTCAGTGTCACATGATCCTTCAGAAATCATTCTAATATGCTGATTTAATGCTCAAGAAATATTTTGAATTATTATCAGTATGCACTATATAAGCGGTAAGCAAGGCAGAGCTTATTTTTGACTATTAATTGAGTCTGGGTTATGCCGCTTGAAGGGCAGCTTTCAGAGATGTCAGGGTTGAGCTCACGGTTTATGCGCTGTCAAAATAGAGCGAATGGATGAAAACTGCTGCGAGACACGTCAAAAGGTCAGCAGGTGAAATGGTGGAGTGCGAGAGCGCAGACCTCAGCGGGGTCAATGAGAAAGCAGTGAGTGTCAAGAAACAAGTGTGTCTTTTTATAACTCTGAATAATTGCTCAAGGGCACCGTCGTCTCTGTCAGCTTAACACCTAGAAACCATTTAGCAACCATGATTTGTCAGTGTGTGTGTGTGTGTGGTGGCTGGGAAGGAAGGGTGTGGAGGTGTATATATGAAATATACTTTTATAAAACGTTGCTTTATTCATCACACAACAGATGTTTGTTTTGTACTGGGAGGGAAAGTGTGTTCAGCACTGCAGGGTTCAGAGCTCACCATAATTCATTCAGTCTTATTCAACACTATTCAGAGGAAAGACGCCTGTTGATATTATATTCACGCAGGCAAGAGGGTTTAATAGCCCACCAGGCGAAATTGGACGTTTTAAGCACAACAGGTGATTTCTGTTCTTTTTTTTCTAGCTCAGTATTCCTTTCCAAGCACTTTGTCTCTTTTGAAAGGAGTAGAGGGTGGAAAGGAAACAAAAACATAAATGAAAAAAGGACAGAGGAAGTAACAGTGTGCCGATCATTTAATGGCAGGAACTCCAGGTTGGCAGGTAGGCTAATTTGCCAGCTAACTAGCACTCCTCCAGTGACATTCATCCAAAGTGAATACAAATGAAACAGCACCTCTGAACTTTCACCACACTTGACTGTAAGGCGTCCCACAGATAAAAGTGTAAAGTTTTAGCGTGGACCAGAACAAAAAGAGTGAGTTGTCAGAAAAAGTTGAGTCCACTTGTTCAGTTTATACAACACAATTCAATAAAATTTGTTAGCCTTTTTCATCCATTTGACGCAAGCGACACTGGCTGTTTCTGTAAATATGAAGATATGTTTTGACCATAAAAACAGAACTTAAGTAAGAGGAAAACTGAAATTAATATAGTCTTCTCCATTTAAAACTTGTAATTGAACCTTACAAGGATGGATGGAAGGAACAAATGAAGGAAGAAATGATGGATGGAATAAAGAAAAGAAAGAAGAAGGATACAAGAAAGAAAGAAAGAAAGAAAGAAAGAAATGGTTGGAGGGTGGATGGGTTAATAAAAAGGATGTATAGAAAAAAGGATAGAAGAAAGGAAGGAGGGATGAAAAAAGAAAAGAAATAAGGACAGAAAGAAGTAAGGAAGAGTGGATGAAGAAAAGGGTGAAAAGGAAAAAAATGGATGGAATAAAGAAAAGATAGAAGGAAAGAAGGACAGATGGACGGAAGAAAGAAAGAAAGAGAAAAAGGAAGAAAGGAAGAAAGAAAGAAAAAGGATGAAAAAAGAAAATAGGATGTATTTAAAAAGGATAGAAGGAAGGAAAGAAGATTGGATGATGGAAGGAAGGAGGGATGAAAATAAGGAAAGAAATAAGGACAGAAAGAAGTAAGGAAGAGTAGATGAAGAAAAGTAAAAAGGATGTGGGATGATGGAAAGAAAGAAAGAAAGAAAGAAAGAAAGAAAGAAAGAAAGAAAGAAAGTAAGGAATGGGTGGATGGAATAAAGAAAAATGGATGGAAAGAAAGAGAAAGAAATGAGGGAAAATGGATAGAAAAAAGTAAGGAGTGGATGGAATAAAGAAAAAAGATGGATAAAAGAAGAAATGAAGGACCAATGGATGAAAATAATTGATGGAGGAAATAAAATTAAAAAAGGATGGATGGATACATGAATGATGGATGGATGAATGAATGCATGGATGGACAGACGGATGGATGGATGGATGGATGGACAGATGGATGCATGGACGGATGGATGCATGGATGGATAGACGGATGGATGGATGCATGGACGGATGGATGCATGGATGGATGGATGATGGATGGATGGCAGTGGCAGACCATCAGGGGAAGCAAATGTGGCCTCCTTAAGAAGGTAAATAAGTGATAAAACAACTGACGTTTTACTCGATTTCTTACTACTGTGCTGATCATGTATAAAGGTGTATTGTATTTGAATTGTTCTATGAGTGAGTGAAATCACATCAAGAATGCCAGAGGAGGCTGACAGCCTAAACACTCCTCTGATGCTTCAACTGACCGATCATACAGGACATGAAAAAGGACTAAGATCATTTCCAGCAAAAAATGGGTCTGAAAAAGTCGAAAGAGAGAAGAGATAAAATGTGCCCCCTTCTGCATAAATAACCATCATTATCAGAGAAACCTTTCAAACCAATTAGCTTTTAGTATCACTTTAGTGCATCATTAAACCTGATTGTGGTAAAAGCAACAGGTGGAGAGAGACAGAAATAAATAAATAAATATATAAAAATGGGGGAAAAACATGGATGGAGAGAAACTTTCAAATATAGCTAAAATATTAATGGATACTCTATGACAGAGTCATACTGTATATAAACTTGTCATAATGAAAGAGTGGAAGATGAAATCCTCTACACATAAGTGAGTAGATGTTGGATGGAATAGAGATTTCCATCCTTTACAAATGATTTGAAACTGATTTGTTTCCTAAAATGACAAATGTCAGGCTGGTGATCAGATAATGCATCCTGATCCTGATGCACCATCACTTATGAAGACAATTTTACAGTTTTTTTCTCAATCTCTTTAGCACATTTTTTGAATCAGCCTTAATGTTCTCTAAACTGTAAGTGCAGTTGTCACAACTGTTCGCTGGAACATCAGAACTCTATTGCATGTCTGCAAAATGTACTGTAGTTACTCACCCAAAACATTCAATTTGTGCTTCAAAACCTAGTTATTGTGTCAGTAAATTGGCCAATGCCATCAAAATAAAAATTGTTTTTGTCATCATGTGAGCAAAAATTGTCAAAATGTTTAGATCTTTTTTCACCATGGACATTTTTGTTATATGAAATTGTTATGTGAATTGAGTCAAAGCGATTGAGAAAAACTGTAAGAAATGAGGGTGAGACTGTCAGGGATGAGCATTTAAATTTCAACAATACATGACAGATCTCATATCTAGACACTAGAAAAAGAGATTTGATCAGTATTAATTAATCTAAGACAATGACAGACAGACAGACAGACAGACAGACTGAAAGATAGATAGATAGATAGATAGATAGATAGATAGATAGAGGGAAAGACAGGCGGAAGGACAGATGGAAGAGCAGACGGGCAGAAAAACAGAAAGACAGACAGATGGATAGACGGACGGACAGACGGACGGACGGACGGATAGATAGATAGATGGAAGATAAGAGAGAAAAAAAGAAAGACAGATAGATGGATGGATGGATGGACGGACAGGCAAACAGACAGACAGACAGACATAGATAGACAGACAGATAGATAGATTGATAGATAGATAGATAGATAGATAGATAGATGGAAGATAAGAGAGAAAAAAGAAAGATAGATAGACGGATGGATGGATGGACAGACAAACAGACAGACAGACAGAGACAGACATAGATAGATAGATAGATAGATAGATAGATAGATAGATAGATAGATAGATAGATAGATGGAAGAGCAGACAGACAGAAAAACAGAAAGACGGACGGACGGACTGACGGACAGATAGATAGATAGATAGATAGATAGATAGATAAACATGCTTGCTAAAATATTCTGTGATTTGTAAACAGGCTGTTGTCTGATTTGTGTGATTTCACTGGGCTCCTCTCAGCAGGCAGGAAGTTGTCATTGTCTGCTAGAGGGGGTTTCACACCCACCCACTTCTGAACTGTTTGACTGTCTCCCACTCCCCTTCTTAACTCATTCTGGGGCCCCTGAGTGAGACATATGTCTGGAAGGAGATCACTTGATCACAATTTTAAGATTTTAAATATAAACAACACACGCCTCTAGTAAGAGCAAATCTCCTATTGATCCCTTCATATAGTCTGCATGAACAACCATTCATCTGAGAGGAGCCAGTCGACACGTTTAAATTCGTCGCTGCCCCATGAGTCGCTGGAGAGCCGCTCGATACTTTAAGCAGGACTTAAAGATTTTGTATTGATTAGCAAGAGCTCTGCTTCCATAAAATCAAGCTGTTCATTGATACAGCAGGGATTTTCTGCATGCCCATGCTTCTAACGTGACA
>JAFVLL020025575.1:0-23107 GCA_021397915.2 Tor tambroides | reverse complement strand
TAAAGCTGACAGTCTGCAGTTAAAGCACATCTTGTTCGTTTCATTTGAAATCCATTGTGGTGGTGTATAGAGCCAAAAATGTTAGAATTGTGTCTATGTCCCAATATTTATGGACCTGACTGTAAGTATCACCCAACTCTACCATTTACTGTATATTTATAATATAAACATGACTTACATCAGTTGTCTCAGACATTAAAACCAGCGTTGAAGAATGTAATCGGCTCAATCATCACTGTAAACTTGGGCTCTTCAGTTCTATGTGAACAGCTACATCATATGATTCTGTGCTAATCCACTGACTAAACAAGATTAAATGGGATTTGGCTGGATAAATCTGGGCTATTCTTTTATTTCCAGAGGTGTAGTAATCACTTAAGCCACAGCAAATAAACGATGAGGAAAACAAGCAAACAAACAAACAAACAGGAAGTGAAGGTCAGAGTGGCTGCCCTGTTTCTCTAGCGGCGCTGGGTACCGAAACAGACTACACTCGCAGTCATGTGCATGCTGGGATGGATAATTACGGAGTCGCAGTCTGATGATTAAAATCATGATGAGGTTTCAGGCAGGAGGCAACAAACTCAGGAGCAAAGTGGCCTACGGTAAACACACTCACACAATTATATACTCCAATCGCATGATACTGCACAAATACAGATATACAGTAATAGATACACTGCACACAATTAGTCAACAGTGAGAAGTAAACAGACCAAAGTGCACACTCAGACAAATGCATTCAACTGAGAACATTTACTGGGCATGAAACTTTGCATAATTTTTTTTATTACAAGTGCACATTTGGCTCTATAGCTGGTTTCTCTTGGTGAAACTGAAACAAACATCTTGGTTTTGTAACTCAATTTAGTTTTCCAATGTATGAAATTACATTTTGCATATCTGTAGAATTACAAAAATATGTACCTAATGTTTTCATTTCTTTAATTTTCTAACTGCATTCTCTCTCTTAACATTAACATCTTTATATAAATACATTTTATGTATATTTCATATTGTTTATCTCATGTATTTAATTACTTTATTTTTTTTAATTAAAGCTGTAGGCCTATTTTATGTTTCTGTCTCTTCAATAAACTTGAAACAAGGGTTAACCTCACTTCACATTACTTTTATTTTACAGAATCTCTCATCAAGAATCAAGGACAAACAGATTTTAAAGGATTTTTTTTCTCATCGGGTATGTTAAGTATTATATTCCATTGATTTATTATTTTTAAAATTGTTTGATATACTCAAATCTCATTTTTTTCAGAGTTCAGACCTCAAACCCATAAGTAAAGAAACTTATAAAAAAGCAAACATATTTTAAAAGGTTTTGTTTCTCATCAGAACACAAGCTGATTCCTCTAAACTACAGATATACTGAGTTTTATTTCGCTTAAAACCCAGACAGCACAGGCTTAATGCAAGGAATATTATACACATATGTGTCGCCACATGGAGATGGAAACCCTGAGGCATTTTAGATAAACTTCTCATTGTAAAAGTTACTGGAAGGCACACAAGTTACAGCAGATGTTTCAATAAGCTGATGGTTTGTGTGTCTTTGATTTGAATTGTGCATGTCACAGCACAGGAGATCAATTCAATTAAAAACCAACTTTGAAAGTTTGGAAACTTTTTAAAAAGCCCTGAAGTTTTATTAGAAGGTTTATAAGACAGACAGACAGATAAATGGATGGAACAAACAATGGATGGATGGATGGATGGATGGATGGAACAACTGAGAGATGGATGAAGGGACAGAGAGATGGATGGATGGATGGATGATGGAACAAACAATGGACGGATGAAACAAACAATGGACGGATGAAGGGACAGAGAGATGGATGGATGGAAAAAACATTGGATGGAGCAAGGGACAGAGAGATGGATGGATGGATGGAACAACTGACAGATGGATGAAGGGACAGAGAGATGGATGGATGGATGGATGGATGGATGGATGGATGAAGGGACAGAGAGAGATGGATGGATGGATGGATAAAGGGACGAAATGATAAATGGATGAAGGGACAGAGAGGTGGATGGATGAAACAATGGATGGACGGAACAAACGATGGATGGATGAAGGGACAGAGAGATGGATGGATGAATGAAAAAATGACAGATGGATGAATGGACAGAGAGATGGATGGATGGAACAAACAATGAATAGATGAACGGACGGAGAAATGGATGGATGGATGAATAGACAGGATGGACATTTGGATGGAAAAAACAACGGATGGATGAAAGGACAGAGAGATGGATGGATGGTAAAAATTATGGATGGATGAAGGGACAGAGAGATGGATGGATGGATGGATGGATGGATGGATGGATGGATGGATCATGGATGGAACAAACGATGGATGGATGAAGGGACAGAGCGATGGATGGATGGATGGATGGATGGATAATAGAAAAAAACAATGGATGGATGAAGAGACAGAGAGATGTATGGAACAATTGACAGATGGATGAAGGGACAGAGATGGATGGATGGATGATGGATGGAACAAGCAATGAATGGATGAATGGACAGAGAAATTGATGGATGGATGGATGGATGGATGGATAGATGAAACAATGGACGGATAGATGGACAGAGAGGATGGATGGTTAGAACAAACAACGGATGGATGAAGGGACAGAGGGATGGATGGATGGAAAAATTAATGGATTGATGAAGCGACAGATGGATGGATAGATGGATGAATGAAGGGACAAATGAATGGATAGATGGATGAACGGACAGAGAGATGGTGATCAATGGATAGACCTATTCCTCTTCCTGTCATTTCAGTTCAACTTGAAATGACAGAAAATTGAAATCGGTGGCCAATTCAATTCAAATTCACGCTCATTAACCGAAAGTGAGACCAGAAATGGCCAGTTTAGACCAGCTAACTATCAAAAGCTAGTTTTAGCTGGATTCTCCAGTAGGACCAAACAAACAAACATTCACATACATGCTCATGTTGGGCTCTTTCCAGTAAACAGTGAAGCTCTCAAATGTCTGAAAACACAAACACGTATCCGATACACCTACAGGCTTCCACCTACTCAAATCTGTCTCACATACACACACTCGTAGAGTTCGCTCAAACGCATTAGTGCTGGAGTTGGGCCAGATCCGGCAGCTGTACGTGAGCTGCGGGGAGAAGCTCGCTGGGATAGTAGAAGCATTTTAAAGCCACATTAAACCCAGCACTCCAGAACACATCCATATTCAAAGAGCCTCTCTGCCAAACACTCTGCATACTGCTATTAATAATACCCTTAAAGGCTGTTAAAAACACTCTGGATATTACAGGGGCCACAGTAAACATGTCACCACGCCACCGTTTCCCAGACTGCCTCTGAGCTACAGGGGCTCAAGGAGGACAAAAGAGACGCGCTGTGGATTCTGATGAGAGGCTTCTACCTGCTTATTACGCATCACCCGCTGTGGCCAATCAGAGCGCAGGAGCAGAAAACACTGAGAGGAACAGTGGGCCCCCGGACAGACATGGCTCCATCCATCAGAACATCTATTAGGTATGGCTCTATTACGGCCTTTCCTGCGTATCATCGTTTTTTTGTTTGTTCGTTCTTTATTTTTAGCTCAATCTGTGTCATCTGTGGCTTTCTTTTCTTTCTTTGTCTCGCTCAGTTTTTCATTCCATCAATCTCTCGCTCTTTGGTGATGGCGTGCTGAGAGGCAATCCTCTTCGGCGGGTGATTGCCCTGTGAATATTTATAGACGCAGACAGAAAAAGGAGCCTCTACACTGAGCAGTTGTTTAGATTTCAGTACAGATCCTCTGAAAAATACAAAGCATTTGATAAAGTACATCTCATACAGTAAATGTCTTAACTGGTTTTAAAAGGGTTGCTGTACTTATATGTTTGAGTTCTGAGGTCAGTTGATATTTGAGAACAGCCTAGACTAAGTATAGGGACATAGTTTGATAAAATATTGTGATAAACTTTATGATAAATGTTGAAATGGTACATCTGCAAATTTACATTAAAGGGGTAGTTGTTAATCTACCATATTTTGAAGTGCATACTGTTATAAAACAAGCAGCTTTGTGTCTGTGCGTGGTTGGGGGTGAGTTGTTTGTGATTCAGAAACGTGGAAACAGAATACACTTCAAAATATGATAGTTTAAACAAGTTTTTGTCCCTAAGTTTTCTGTAGTCACTGTGCATTGTATATAGCTGAGTTCATCTTACTAATTTCTTTAAAAGTTTTAAGTTAAGGCCATTAAAACGAGTTTTAATGAGAAAAACATATAGCACTGGATTTTGCCACATTTGAAGGCATTGTTTCTTAATGAAAGCTCTATGCAAAACCGCAAATGCCCAAGCTTGAGTCTTAAAAAATGGTAAATTCCCTAGAAACTTCTGTATATTCTGTTTTATATCTGTGAAATTTGCCAAGGTATACAAGTAAATATAATGAACCAAATTCAACAGTTTCCTCTTTTACATTCTTTCTGTGTTGAGCCAAATGGAACGCTGAGACTTTAAATGAGCTTTTATTTTGTGGCTGAATAAACAACATGTACCAGACAATATGCAAAATACTCAAAAACTGTGGCTTAATACCCAGTACTCTGAATTATTTTATTAAAAACATAGTATAATAATAATAATAATAATAATAATAAATTGATAGATAGATTTAAATACATAAATATTCATGGATTTATTAAAAACATTAAAAAAACTTCTTTTCAAATTACACTGGAGTCAATAAGGCTCTTTTTTTTTTTTTTTTTTTTAAGAAATTAATACTATTATACAGCAAGGACTAACTAAATTGTAATGTGCAATCTTGCTGACCCTAAACTTTTGAGTAGTCCTGGCCAAGAAATATGAAAACTGGCCAGCTTTTGTTTTCATAAGATACTCAGTATGACTTACTTGTTTAAATAAATACCAGAGGCCTAATGCCTATGGCCAAATCACAGCCTTTTTTATATTCAGTAAAACAGCGCTGTTGTTCCTGTTAGGCTTTACTGATTAATTGAGCATTTATTTTTGAATGTTAGTGACACATAGACTTGTTAACCATGCCCTGTATGGTCAATTAAGTGCATGGAATGTGTTCAAGAGCTCTTTGTATATTAATACTAAATTTGCATTCAAAATATCAGGTGTCATTTGTTGTTTATTTAAAGGGAAAAAGAAAAAACGCAAAGTGGGATACCTGTTCCGTCACATTTCATATTTGTGCATGCATGATATGAATGCATTTAGAGGAACAGCATTCAGATGACCTTTACACAACCGTATGACTTTATGAATTCTTTACAAAATCCTGATGGAAGTTTCTCTAAACCCCTATTGGGATGCAGAGGCATGCTGTTTATTTCCATTGAAAATCTAATGCAGCGCAGAACTCAGGCAGAGTTAAGCTGTCTACAGGCCCTGCACAAGATACACACAGCTTACTGTTGGATGTTTAAAATGCATCCTGAGAAATGACTTTGAAACCCAGTGCTATGAAGCTAAAACGCTTCTTAAAAGGTATTTGCATGCAATCATTCCTCTACACACATCACACTTACCAATAATGCTGGTTCAAGCTTGCTTTCTAGTAAAACACATTGCACGTCTTACTTGCCTATGTAATTATATTCTGTGTATTTCCTGCATTTTCTTTGTTTTTGAACCTATTCTGCATTTGCCTTAAAGGAATAGTTCACTCCAAAAAGAAAATTTGAAGAAAATGTACTCACCCTCAGGCCATCCAGGATGTAGATGACTTTGTTTGTTTGTTCATCAGAACAGATTTGGAGAAATGCAGCATTACATCACTTGCTCACCAGTGGATCCTCTGCAGTGAATGGGTGCCATCAGAATGAGACTCCAAACAGCTGATAAAAATATCACAAATGAAAAGCTGCATGTTTGCAAAAAAAAAAAAAAAAATCCTTCATTAAGGCATTTTAAGTTTAAACCACTGCTTCTGGCCTCCAGTGAAAAAATCCATCCCACGTTGACCTCTCACGTCAAAATCCACTGACTGATAACTGTTTTGGCCTGTTTATCCTTGTAAACAGTTCTTGACTTCTGCATATTTCTCTCTTGATTCAGAGAAAGCAATATTATGTTGAGAAGCAAATGTTTGAAGTTAAAACACATTAATGATGGATTTGTTTCTTGCAAACATGCAGCTTTTCACTTCTCAAGATGTTAATTGATGGACTGGAGTCGTGTAGATTACTTGTGGTTTATTGTGATGTTTTTTATCAGCTGTTAGTACTCTCATTCTGACGGCACCCATTCACTGCAGAGGATCCATTGCAAGTGATGTAATACTGAATTGCTCCAAATCTCTTCTGATGAAGAAACAAACTCATCTACATCTTGGATGACCTAAGAGTGATTACATTGTCAGCTAATTTTAATTTTGGGGTACGCTAGTCAAAATACTTAACGGTACGAAAATGGTGTGTAAAAAGTCTTCAAAATTGTCTAAACTCCAATATTATGTAAAAATCATTCAGGAATTGTTATCCTAGTTGCTTACTGTATATAATGCAATATATATAGTACACTCCATATAATATGCAATATAAACATAGTACATTGTATTCATATATAATTTGGTCAAGACCAAAGTAAATCAAATGAACTGAATTACCATCCCTGAAAGCCTCATGAAAATGTTTCTTGAGTTTATGGGTGCTTGTGATGCACATGGTGCGGTGGACCCGTTTAAGAATCTGTTTGTTTTATTCACAAATACAGAGGTTTTATCTGCTCCACTGAATCAATAAAGGAGACATTACAAGTCAAGTCTCTCCAGAACACACACACACACACACTCACACTCACAAACACTCTCCAATGCCATTAATTATCTGTCAGTGAGTATCTTACGTATTCTCTCCCAGCCCTCACAAACACAATCCCCTCCACTTTAATTATATCAATAAAGATAACATATCAATTTAAACAAATGTTTGGGAGAGTGAGCCATGTGGAGAATTATCCATATAAATAGCCATTAAAAATGCATAACTGTCAATTATTGCTCTTGTAGAGTTGCAATTATGCAGTCTCGGTGACCTTGCATCAGTCTTTTTCATTAGGAAGACCTCTCTGAGAAATGAAGTGTCATGTTCCATACGGGCCTCGATCCCATCGGATAATAAAATAAAAGGAAGAGAGGAATAAACATGTCTCTAATGAATGCCCTGAGAACTTGGCTGGGAGGCTGAAAGAGAAGTTGTGCATGCTGGGAAAGAGGTCAGCACACCTGGACACGGGCTCATTTGGTGTGCAATTCAAGTTTAAAATGATCATTTTACAGGGCAAGACACCATTCTTGAAATTTTAAAGCAAAAATATTAAATAGATAAACTAGGGCTGACAACTTATCTTTTCATTATTGTGACAGATTTTACATTTACAAAAAGTGCCTTTTGAAGTCAGTATTGTGTTTTATTGGCATATAAATGAACATCAGTCTATCACTGGCCTATACAGCAATATATTTTACAATCAAATTTGTTTGTCCATGGTAAATTTAGGACACAAATGTATACTTAAAGGACGTGTGTGAAAGTGTGTTTGTTTATGACTGATCCAGTCAGATCCAGAAAGAACATAATGGTGACTTGCAAAAACATAATGGTGATGCAAAAAATTTAAACTGCTACACTGGTAGAACAATTTCTTACAAACAAGGTAACAGTTATTTAACTGTAAAAACAAGCTAGACACTTAAAGTTTAAAAAGTTGTAGACAGATGTGTAGGCACTGCTATGATTAAATGCATTTTTATTGCATGATTATAATTCTTTATTAATTATAATATTTTATTTTAGAATTATTTTATTTTTGCTGTTGCACAAATTATGCATTTTTTTTTTTAAAGACGATGACTTGCAGTTTGATCTTTTTTCATGCTAATTTTATGCTGATCTTAGGGATGTCAATTTATCTTAGTTTATCAATTTATATTAATTTATCATTTATTGTTATTATTAGTAGTAATCAGTTCTTTTTATACTACTACTAATAATTGATAACTAATATAAAAATAAAAAAAACATTAAATGCATGCATTAAATTGACATTATTATAATTGTATTTAATATTTAATTGATTTTTGCATCAATTTACAAATGATGCATGTAAATATTTGATGTCACTTTATTTTTTCTAAATTTACATCATCATATATATATATATATATATATATATATATATATATATATATATAGTGCAACAGCAAAAATAAAATCAAAACAAAACGAAATAAAATAAAATAAAATAAAAATTTTGGACAGTACGTGAAACAGAAGAACTCAAACTCCATAGAGATAAAACATGATCCTCTAATTCCATTGTTTCATCAACCTGTGAGTAACTCAAAAAACACACCTGAAAAGTGAAAAACACGTCACGTCTCACATCAGAATGATTTAATATTTCATTTTATATGTTTGTTGCAACAATCAGACATATACATTCAAAAAACTTTGAGCAATATATCTCCAAACTCTTCCAGACAACACTGTGTCACTTCTTAAATATTTGATAAACTATGTTGTTTTCGCAGGAATAATTACTAAAGCAGAGCATCGCTGGACAACTACAAGAATTTAATGCCTCGTTAGTCAAATTATTACCAGAGGTGTAAAGTACTTGAGTAAATGTAACTAATTACTGTACTTAAGTATCTTTTCAGATACTTTGTAGTTGTACTGAGTATCAAAGATATTAGCAATTTTTACTCTCTACTTCACTACATTTCTGAATGAGTATCTCTACTCTTTAGTCCTCTACATTTGTGATGAGTGCTGCAGTTACACATTACATTTTGCATGGCACCTACCTTTTCTGCAGCAGTTTATTTCTGCTACAAAAGATGTGATATCAGCAACTGCAGGGCACTGAAAGTACTATATCTTGTGCATTTTGCCCTTACCCAAACTTGTCAACAAGGCTACTTTACGTGAATGTGAGTTCCTCAGCCAGTAGTTGTGAATCACAGGTGTTTTATATATGAGATGAGGACATGACTCCAGCCAAAACCAGCACATCCAGTGCAAGAAGACTTTGACTTTTTAATTTTACTTTATTTTATTTATCTGTTATACTGAAGAGACCTTTTTGAAGGATTTTGTTTTTTGTTTTTGTTTTTGCAGTTTTGAGGTGTTCAGTTTTATTTTGGTTTTAGAATGTAAGCGTGATTGCTCTCCTCACAAATCAGCTCTTTCTTGTTTTTGTTGTGTTTTCTGTGCCTTGTCTTAGACTTTTATGTCACTTCCTGTCTCCCATGGTGTTTGTAGTCAGTTTGTATCTTATCTTGTTCAGCTTGTTAGCCTCCTGTATATACAGTCATGGTCAAAATATCAGCACCCTTGGAAATATGATCAAAGAAGGCTCTGAAAATAAACCTGCATTATTAATCCCTTTGATCTTTTATTTAAAAAAAAATCACAAAGATCTGACCTTTCACTGAACTAAAACAATTGAAAATGGGGGAAAATCTCATTATGAAATAAATGTTTTTCTCAAATACACATTGAACACAATTATTGGTACCCCTAGAAATTCTTAAGAGTAAAATATCTCTGAAGTATATTTCCATTCATATTTACAATTTTGAGTACTCCAGGGGGATTAGGAACATGAAATTATCCAGCCATGGCTTCCTGTTTCACAGAAATATAAATAGGAGGGAAAACAAAGTCCAAATTCCCTTAATCATCCATCACAATGAGAAAAACCAAAGAATATATTTCTGATGTGCAGCAAAAGATAATTGAGCTTCACAAATTAGTGAAGTGGCTTTAAGAAAAGAGCTAGAGCAGTGAAAATTCCCATTTCCACCACCAGGGCAATAATTAAGCATTTCCAATCAACAGAAAATGTTATGAATCTGCCTGGAAGAGGACATGTGTCTATATCGTCCTAATGCATGGTGAGGAGGAGAATTTGAGTGGCCAAAGACTCTTCAAGGACCACAGCTGGAGAATTGTAGAGAAAGGTTGAGTTTCGGGGTCTGAAAACCTTAAAAAATTGTCAAACAGCCCCTACATCACCACATGTTGTTTGGGAGAGTTTCAAGAAAAAATCTCCTCACTCATCCAACAACAATCTCCAGCATATTCAGTTGTCAGACACGACTGGAACTTCAAATGGGATAGGCTTTTATGGTCAGATGAAACTAAAAAATGAGCTTTTTAGCCGCAAACACTTAAGATGGGTTTGGTGCACACAGGGATAAAAAAGTTCCCCATGTGTACAATGAAATATACTGCTGTATTTTTAATGTTGTGGGCCTATATTTCTGATGGAGGTCCTGGACATCTTGTTTAGATACATGGCATCATGGATTCTATCAAATACCAACAGATAAAAAATCAACAAGTGACTGACTGTTAGAAATCATATAATGGGCCATGTTTAGATCTTCCAACCGGACAATAATTCAAACACAAACCTCAAAAACAACACAAAACCAAGCTTCTGCTATGGTCATTCCAGTCCTCTGACCTGAACCCTATAGAAAATGAGTGAGGTGAACTGAAGAGAAGAAGCACCAACATGGAGCTGGGAATCTAAAGGGTCTGGAGTGATTCTGGATGAAGGAATGGTCTCTGATCTCTTGTCATGAGTTCTATAACCTCATCAGGCATTAGAGGAGAAAATTTAGAGCTGTTAAACTGGCAAATGGAGGCTTCAAAAAGTATTGAATAAAAGGGTGCCGTTAATTGTGGCAAATGTGTATTAGAGAAAAAACTTTTATTTCATAATGATATTTCTCCCCATTTTAAATTCTTATTATCCAATGAAAGGTTAGATTTTTGTCAATTTTTAAAATAAAAGATCAAAAGGATTAACAATGCAGATAAATTTTCACAGCCTTCTTTGATCATATTTACCAAGGGTGCCGTGCCGATATTTTTGGCCATGACTGTATATACAGACCTAGTGTTGCTTTAGTTCTTTGTGAGTTGTTGTATGTAATGGTTGTCTGTTTGCCTGTGGTTTTTGGCTTATTGTTTGTTCCAGTTTTTCCATGAAATGCCTGCACATAGATCCTTGCCTCTGCCTGTTTTCCCCATGCTCTCCACAACGTTACAGTTTTTGACTGGCATGTCTATTTTACTAGTGCATCTTTGAGCCTATATTTAGTATAAGTAAAATACTTAAGTACTGTTAAAATCCGATACTTTAATACTTTTACTCAAGTTGTTTTAGAACTGGTGACTTGTAATAGTGGAGTAATTTTCATTGTAAGGTATCTGTACTTTTACTTAAGTATGGTTTTCAGGTACTCTTTACACCTTTGATTATTACTCTAAAAATGTGTTCTCTTTCAGCTGCCATGGTAAGCACACTGCTGTTGTTTTCCAGACTCGAGGGTCTCGAGAGCGTCTGTAAACTCCTAACAGCTCTCGCAAACACACTCCCTTTACAACAGCAGCGGAGCGGCTGCACGTTTGACCCGCGGCTGTGCCTCATTATCAAGAGCTCTCTCCGGATGAAGATATCACTCGCTCGACTTCAGCTTTTCCAAGGTCTTTATTGAGTGCATTTCAGTACAATAGTTCTCAGAAAGTTACAGTTTCAATCTCTGACATACTCATCACAAGAAACGAGTGTTAACTATACAGCCTCGGTGAGGTGAGGGGGGCTTTCCTTCGTTCGCTATCTACAAAACAGTGCAAGCTAGTATCCATGCCATGCTAGTCATATCAACAGTCTCTCGAACCCTTTGACTCTCTGGCTTTTAGTCTCGGTTGCCTAAAGTAATGCTCCAACACTTTAATATGAAAGTGTAATTTGAAACGCGCAAAAGCAGAAAGTACGATACAAAACACGGGCTCGTTCCTACCGGCGGTGTCAGACGACGCTTTTGTTTGTTCCAACCTGCTTTTACAGGCCAGGAAGTCTGAGCCGTGCTAGTGAACACATGCACCGCTCAGACTTCAGTTGGCACGGGAACAGCATCGCCGCTGATCCGCTGCCAAACGCTCACCAGACTCCACAGTGTGTCGACACTTCAGGCAAAGAGCGATAAAATTAGACTCAAATCATTTCCGTTCATCCTCTCACTCCCTGCCTGATCCCTCAACCCTCCGAGGAAGAGGAGGATACCCTTGCAAGAGATGAAGATTATCCTCGATTGAGTTGTTGGACGTGTGCAAAACGAGAGGTTAAAATAAGAAAAAAAGAGACACATTCACTATAGAAACAATAGCGTTCACGTACATATTCAAATATAAATCATATACTACATCTGTATGGTTGTACGTGTGCGTTATGGTGAAGCTTCAATCTGCCTGTGCAGATGGATGGATATATTGACCAGACTGATTATTTGACCATTTTGTACATAACTGATTAACAGAAATGGCAGATCTTCTTTGCATCAGTTCCAAAATCTAAAGCTTTTCACTGGACAAAAGTTTGAGGTCTGTAAGATTTTAAAATCTTTTTTAAAAGAAGTCTCTTATGCTCACCAAGCCTGCATTTACAACCTGGTCTCATGAGGAAAACGTACCAATGGGAATTTTTTCCACAAGACGTGAAATACGTACCGCCATGTACATTTCGTGACCAGTGGCGGCTCCAGGATTTTTTTGTTGGGGGTGCAATGGGGGGGCTTAACAGTTCAGAGGGGGTGCTAAAAACTAATTAAATTGAGAGAAAGTAATGAACACCTAAACATTAGCTATGAGTTTTTATATAGCCTACAGCAGCTTCGAAAAAAAAAACATTTTACTTTTTTTCTGTGGTATTAAACTTCTCATATGCCACTGTTATTAGTAATATAACTTCTAATGCAAACTGCCAAATATAACATTTACAAAGTAATACAATTTATGAACGCATATAGAAAAGAGAGAAGGTAGGTATTTTTTTATTGCTTTTTATTTATTTATTTTTTTAAATTTTTTTACACACATCTAGTAATTCTTTCTGACCATCAAGTGTCAGTAACTCTCAATGCCAGCTGTTAGGAAAACATGGTAAATTCTAACCATTTACAATAGATAGTGCCGACAATTCATAAAACTATTTCCACACAGTGGCATACGGGCACACATTGCGGGCGATAACCTCCCCGTGCTGAGTTGCATCGTATCATGTGTCGATGATAGCCAGAGATATTGTCAAAAGCAACAAAAATTGGCAATATTAAGAGGATTTAGCATTTCCATTTAATGTAAGTCTGTTACATTCTTATTATTATGAGGCCTACTGATTTTCACGTGACGTCACACCCTTATAGGAACGCCCACTCGGAAGGCAAAAGGAAGCTTTGCTCCACTGACCGCCAGCTATTTTTACGCATGATGTATATATTGTACAGGCAAGCAGATGAAGCCAGAATATCAACACAACGTGCAAAGTTTCACATTAAATGGAATTCCCATAGAAAACCGTTAAGGAAAACACTGAACCGTTAAACGGATTGCGTTCATATTCCGGCCTCATCTGTTTTGTCTATGTAAATTATGCGTCATTAATATGGTGATTGCTGAATTTGATCTTTTAATATTACTGTTTTAAATATAGTAAGGCACTTTAAGTGTTTTTACAACGTTTTATCGCACAGTTTAATGATTGAAATATTGCCGTACTTAATATGGATCGCAAATGGCCAAAACTTGCATTTTGTTCACATACCTTTTGTTTTATTCTTTTGAGAGGTAATCTAAATATTTGCGGCTGTGAAACAGATGGAAAATTGACAGGCCTGTCCTGCAGTTCTATGGATATTTTGCCTTCCAGGTCTTCGAGCCGGTCACGTGACTGAAAGCTATGAATTATTATTATTATTAGGCTATTATTAGATTACATTTATTATTAAATTAATATTACTTTAATAATAAATGTAATCCAATAATAATAAAAACCGCGTGATGCGCTGTGAGGATAATAAAAGATTAATAGTCATTGAAAATGTTTTTAAAAAGTTTTTTTTTTTTTTTTTTTAAACAGGTCTATTAATTTATACAATGAATTAAAGGCCTATAATTTAAAAAATAACACCAGTCACTGGTTTCTGTTTTCAAGTTTCTGATTTCAAGTTTCAAGCCCCACCCTAGCGCCGCCACTGTTCGTGACATATTCGATGTGAAATGTCCACTGGGTGGTGCTAAAAGAGTGTTCACCCCCCCAATCATAATCATCATAATCTCTAATCATAACTGTGTATGAAAACGATTACAAGTGCTCGCTGTCTTACCGCCTCTAGTGTTCATTTCTGTTGGAAACTGCAGTGATATGTACTTACTGGTGCATATTTCGTGTCTTGCAAAAAAGTTCCCAAAGGTACGTTTACTGTCACTTTTGATCATTTAAATGATAGATATTGGCATTTTCCAAAACCCATATTGGTCAACCACTGTTATAGCCTACTCGAAGCCCTCTCTCAACAACACACATCTGGAAGTCAACATGAAATGTAATTTGCAACCCATTGCACTTCAATCTGCAGTAATTATAAGTGAAACAGAATATGAATATGGGACTTAATTTTAACCACCGTGATTGGACTGTGAAAAGAATAGAGAATAACTCGTGTGGTTGGAGGGGAGAAGTTGAAAGAAACATGTCGTTAGAAAGAAAATAGGGTCAATTTTTAATTTCATGCTGACTTAATACTCTAATCTCTAATGTCTGACTATTTCTTCTTTCTTCATTCCCCATTTCTTTCTCAATCCTGTCTCTCGCTCTTGTTTCCTCTTTCATTCTCTGACTCGCTCCAGCTCATTCATCACTCTCCTCAGTCTGTGTGCTGTACCCACAGGTATCCCAGCGTGCACCGCCCTCCCCAGCGTATCAACGGCGTTGAGCGCAAGTCAGCCATTTTTCAGCTGGGCCATACGGCAGGACGCCGGACAGCTTGGTTACGCCCTGCCGCGAACGAGCTGGACGCGGGCCATGGCGAGGATACTTTGTGATCATTAATTGAGCTGCCTTTACGCAGAGGCAGAGGGTAAGACGTCTTCATCTCGCAAAAATGCTTTTATAGAGCCAGACATTATCGTTACTACCGTCGTATGGAGTAACAGATTCACTTTCTTCAATGTAATACAACTGAGGTGTGTCTGTGTGTGTGTGTGTGTGCGCATGAAAAAAATAAGCCTCTTGGCAGAAGCTGTAAAAGTGTGTCATCCTTAACAAAGAGCCAATACGCTCTTTGGTTGCCATGGTGAAATTCATTGTAGCCAATTAGGTGCAACACCTTGGGTATATCTGCGTGATGGATTGTGTGCGTGTGTGTGTGTGTGTGTGTGTGTGTTGCTCGTAGAGAATAACCATAAACCATGAGTCTCATTAACTTACAGGCAATGTAGCAGCTTATTCATTACACACACATTCACATCAGGCGAATGAATGGCACAGCTGCTAACCTCTACAAACCGTTATGTTTCAAATATTACATTGGGGTCCTTTAATGCTAAAACTTATGAGTTCCTGTGGAGCTGCTTTTAGCCATTATGACCCCAAAAGCTGGAACATTTTACCAATTACTTTTATATTTATTCATTTACAAGACTTTATTATCCAAAGCAACTTACAAATGAGGAATGCTGCAAGCGATTTTATCATAAAAGTCAACATATTTGCAATACACAAAGATTAGGCCAGCTCCCAATCATTCAAATTCGTATTATTTTTAAGTTGGCTTTTGGGTATTTTAGGTCTCTTTAAGTAACTACATTGATTTTTTTTTACATTTAAATTAACTTTTTATATATGTATTTATTTACTTTTAGCTTCTATTTGTTTATTTTTCATCTTACTATTTTTTTTATTATTAAAATGTTATTTTATTATATTTTTGGGCACTTTTTAGCTACATTTTATTTATGAAAGGTGCTATACAAATAAAATGTTAATATTATTTGTAACACTTTACAATAAAGTTCAATGCATTAACATAAGTTCATGCATATGAACAATCAGCATTTTTTATGGCATCTACTAATCTAGATTAATGTAATAAATACACTATGGTTCATTGTTAATTCATGCTCATTCAATGTTCATATTCATTTTCACAACCTAAAATGTTCTAGTAGTTTTAGAAATTAACATTAACCTAGATTAATAAATGTTTAAAAAAAAGTATTGTTAAATTTTAAGTCATACATATATAATGCATGAATATAATATTGATAACTTGGACCTTATTGTACAATGTTACCTATACTACTACTAAAATATTATTATTATTATTATTATTATTATTATTGTAATGATTTTGGAGCTTAAATATTATTAGTGAGTTATTGGTCACGTCACTTAAGGTGAGTGTGAAAGCGTCAGCTGGCCACTACATTATTATTATTTTATTATTATTATTATTATTATTATCAATCAGCTGATGGTATTTCTCCATGGCAACCAAAAAGGAACATCCCAAAGCCATCAATAGACTGTGTGTGTGTGTGTGTGTGTGCGCGTGTGTGTGTGTGCGTGTGTGTGTGTGTGTTACCCAGTGCTTAACTGACTGCTTAAGTAGAATGTGCTCAGTGGGGTGACGTTAGGCATCTGTTCATAAAGGGTCACACAGATGTTCAATCCAGACACACACACAAATAAATGGAGAGCTGATGACATGAAAGAACATGTACCGCATTTAGCAATGTCATCGAGAAGCATCTGGAGCCGAGAGAGTGACTCGGCCCGATAAAAGAGGTGAAGGGCAGCGGTTTCGCGTGTCTCTTCATTTCCTGCCTGCGACCTTTCCATTGTCTTATCATGTAAACACGTGCTTGGAAACAGATTAGCGGTTTTAAAGACCCTGTAAGACCAACATTAGTACAGCTTATTAACAGTGGAACTACATTTAAGTGTACTAGCTAGTTTAGGCGGTGGTGACGCACCTTCCCAACGCTAGTCGACGCATTCAAACACTCTGACACGAAACTAACAAGAACAACTAGAAGTAGAAGAAGAAGAGGTGGAAGAAAGAAAAGCTGTACACGTAAGTGCTCATCAGCGTGGAAACACCTACAATAAACACTGTTAAGTGGCCTGAATGCGCAGCTTTTTTCACCTAAAGTATATCTTTTTAACGCTAGTTTATACACAACTAACTGATATTTACACAACATCGACAGAGTCAAGAGTTCATCCCAGATTGTTCTCGTGGCGTCGCGCTGACGTAAGCGAGTTCGTGTCCTGCAGAATCGGCGGTTCTGGTCCAACGCGCATCATTGCCAAAAATGCAAGCGGAAGAAGAGGGTATTTACATACAGGTCCGTTACACTTCACCTTCAATATGAAGGTTTACTCTGAAGATATACTCATATTTATTTAAAGATATACATCATTTACGCTCGTATGGCCTAGGGATGGGACGCGGGCATACAGGATGTCCTTTGGCAACGTCAAGCCATACCGAGATTGACAGGTAGTGTAAGTGGGAAGCAGTGACGATAGAAGGTTTATAGTGGAGAAAAAAAAAAAAGAGGAACGAAACATCCTTGTAGAAAACGACGCAAGATGTCTCAGATAAGCATCGTAAAGGTAACTAATGATGAGAAGAGGACAAAAAGAGTCCGCTTCTTCTATTTTCCCTGTAAATGTAGCCCGAAGAGACAAACAACCGGCGGGTTAGCAGATGTCCCAGCAAATCCCGGCGGTCCTGTTCCGATCTGGTCTGTTGGATATGGGATAATGGTTCCTTTCCTGAAGCACGTTCTCAGATCAGGATGATAGTCTCTATTCTGGCGCGCTCCGATGGGATTGGGCTCACTCGCTGGTAATTCTTCTGCAAGCTGCCCGGCCCGTCGTCCGGCGCCCCCTGTAGTCATGCCAGCGCTGTGCCTGTCTGGCACTGAGACATCTGCAGGTGCATGGACTGAATGCTGTTGAGGATTTTCTTCTGATGGCCGGCTAGAGTCACACCTATCCTCAACAGGTCCCTGCGAACACAAGAAAAACGCATAACTACAGTTAATACTGTACACACATTCAAATACAGTACACAACTATAACAAATACCTCTAAAGTAGACACTAAATAGCTCTGTAAAATACATTTGCTTCACTCCTTCCCACTGGTGGATGTTCAGGCTACATTCATATCTTAACTATAAATATGGCTCAAATTTTATTTATTTATTTTTTATTCCAATTTTTTGAGCCTATACACGTGAGTTGCTAAAATTTTACAATAAGATTCTATAAGTTAAAGCAAAAAGCAAAAAGGAAATGCAGCTAATACTTACTAATACATTTTAACATTTCAAGTATAAATTAAGATTAAAAATGCATTATAAACAAATACGAATTAATAACGAGCAATTCACAATCAAGTCGCAATTTGCAAAAATATTTAAAAAAATAAAATTAAAATAAAATGAAAAAATGATATGAAAGCAAAAATTAAAACATGAATATATATTATATAATATATAAAACATTAAGATATTACATTTTAAAATAAACTGCCCTCTATCTTTGTTTGAATGTAAGTGTCGCTCAATATATTAATACTAATAATAACACTGATCGTCTTGCTATTACACATCTGCCTGTTGTCAATGTCCGCCATTATAATCCATACTAACGAAGATGGTTTATTTTTTATTCTAACTGTAGTAAAAATTAAAATCCACTAAAAGCAGTTTGCCAGATGGTGCAAGAAACATTCACTCCCTGAGCAACTCTCAACAAGCACTTCTTCCTGTTAGTAGAGTAACGGTCAGCACATCAAAAGGCCAAGTAAGATCAAGACATGTCTGCTACAGCATGTGATTTTAGGTGACTATTTCATTGCTGCCTTTAAATTACAAAGACAAAAGAGCAACTCTGAATAAACGCTCAATTTACTCTGCTATCCTCCGAGAGGAGCCTTTATTCTGAATGAGAACAACCTGTACTATGAATATACGAACCATTCAAAGAAAGAGGAACAGCTCAGAGCCCCTACAGGTTTATAGATGTGAGAGCAAACAGCATTAACACATGAAAGCCGCTTGCATTTAACTTCCTGTTTATGCGTGGGCTCATACTCATGTTGCTAATTAAGCGCAGACCCTCTCTGTGAGCGCCGGGCTGCATTAATCAGAGCGTCAGAGACGCTACACCTCGCAGTATGCTTCCCGCCATGAACAAAACACCAGGAGACGTGTTTTAAACATCATCAACAGCATATCCACCTGTTCGCTCGATAGTCAAAACACACGCGCACATACCTTAGCGATTCATGCTAATCCTACTGTATGGTTTAGAAATCGATAATAAACAAGTTTGCTGAGATATCTGGCCGCCCAGCTTTCTGTGATCAATGACTGTATGGAAATCTGAAACCAGCTTTAATCACCCTTCACACAGACACAACAAACTAACTCACCAAGCATTAGACATCATCTAAAATAAACCAATAATATGACAGGACGGCTGAATAAGATGCATAATTGTTGTAAACATAACGATTTTTGAAACAGATGTTGATAACAGTGTGATCTATGAAAGCCTGTTTTCCAACTCAGAGTAAAACAATAGCAGGAAACAAAGAGATGAAGTTTAAAACAGGAAATTAAGTTGCAAATATGAGGTCAAAAGTCCCATTTTCAAGAAACAAGGTTGCATTTAGGTGGTTGACTAGTTGCATGACCTGTTGATTATGGTTAATTCAACCAATTTAGAGCTGGTAGACCATCTTGGCTAAGAAAGTGAGGAAACAGATAACTAATGGTTAACCAGTCTAACTACCTTAAGTTGGTACAGCCTGGTGTTATCGGCAAGGTAGATGTTTAGTAACAATTATGAAAGCTAATAAATAGACTGTTAGAATAGAGTTAATAATAGAGTTAGACTGGCCATTAGCTGGTTCACACTGGTTTAGGTTGTTGACTAGTTGTATGACTAGATGATAGGGCCAATTTGACCATGTCGTTCAACCTGGTTAGAGATGATGGACCAAGCTGGTGATGAGCTTGCTAACCATATTTCTAAACACTTCCAAATGGTTGACCAGTTTAACTAGCTCTAGTTGGTACAGCCTGGATTTTCTGGCTGGGTAAAGCTTTAGTATCAATGATAAAAGCCTAATAAATACAAGAGCTTTAGAAACTGTGAGACTGGTGGTTGACTAGTTGTATAACTAGCGGATAGAGTCAATTTGACAATGTCAGTCAACCTGGTTTGAGCTGGTAGACCATCTTAGCTAAGCTGTAGAGGAGCTGGATAACCACATTTCAAAACACTTCAGAATGTTTGACTAGTTTAACCACCATAAACTAGCCTGGTTTTTCCAACTTATTTAGAAACTTGCTTTAGACAGTTTCAAACTGATTTGGGAGGTTTAAGAGTTGGACACCAGCTTATTTAAAAACTCAATGGTAATTTAGGTGGTTTATTAGTTGGTTAATCAGCTGTTAGGGCCAAGTTTGACATGATAGATCATGTTGGTCAGCCTGGATAGAACCACATTTCAAAACAGCTTGGACTGGCTGACCAGCTCAACCGTCTAATGCCAGTATGGCCTTTTTAAAGACCTTTATTGACAATAAAGAAACCCCAATGTTCAGAAGTTGTAGAAATGTTTTAGAAAAGACACTAAGAGTTCACACTTACTCTGAAGTCATCTGGGTGACCAGCTGTAGGGATGTGAAGCCAGAGTTGAGGAAGTTGTCTCTGTACTGAGACATCTTGATGGCAGCCAGCCAGTCCTCTACAGAACTAAAGGTGGTGAAGTCTGGGATGGACCTGTCCAACAATGGCTGGGACGGACTGGAGGAGGAAAGAGAAAAGAGAGAGTGAGAGGCAGGGGGAAAGAGGAGTTACATCACCCAACCTTGGGTGTCATGGACCACTTACCTTGTTTTTCCCAGAAAGAAAACAGCTTCATATGTGGACTAAATAATGTCTTATTTAATATGAAAACACTCTAAATGTTTAGGGTTTGTGAACTGTTTTAATATATTGTAAAATGTCACTTATTCCTGTGATGGCAAAGCTGAATTTTAAGCATCATTACTCCAGGCTTAAGTGTCACATGATCCTTCAGAAATCATTCTGATATGCCGATTTGCTGCTCAAGAAACATTACTGATTAATATCAATGTTGAAAACACTGCTGCTTAACATTTTTGAGTTTACCTTGATGCAGTTTTTTCAGGATTCTTTGATGAATAGAACGTTTAAAAGAACAACATTCGAAATAAATATTTTGTTAGAATGTAAAAGTCCTTGCTGAAGAAAAATATTAATTTCTTTATAAAAGACCCCAATTTTTTTAGCTTAAAAAAAAGTTTCCACCATAGTATAAAAACAAAATGTGTGTATAATGAGTTTGTTTGACTCACATATTGGGTATACTGGCAACTGCTTTAAGGCTGGTGGGGTTGCGGATGAGTTTGTCGAGCGTATTGACGATATCCGTAAAGCGTGGCCGAGCGTTCCGATCTTTCTGCCAGCAGTCCAGCATCAGCTGGTGGAGAGCAGTGGGACAGTCCATGGGGGGCGGCAGCCTGTAATCCTGCTCTATAGCATTGATCACCTACACACACACACACACACACAGAGATATTATTGTCATTAATTGCTTCATTGTCATTTCCGGAAGAAGTACTTATGACTCCAACACTTTCTGGAGTCTCTTAGTGGAAAAATGGTACAAAGCTGTCAATGGGACAGTCCCCAAAGATACAAAATCTAAAAGGTACATCTTTGTACCTTATTTACCCCTAAGTGGTACATATTAGTACTTTAAAAGTACATATAAGTTTACACCCTTGTGACAGTGACATGCAAATTTTATGGATAAAAACACTAAATAAATCAATCCTAACTAATAAATGATTACTAACCAAATGATTCACTAAGAAAGGGTCACTGAACAAATCTTTTGCATGAACAAATCTTTTAGTGAATAAATAAGTAGTCAAACCAAAATGAATCTTTTAGAGAATTCAAAAGATTTGAATCACCCCTGTCACTAGAGTAAACACATTGTGAGAAACTGACTTTGAGTTCGTCAGTAATAAGAAATAAATAATACCATAAAAAAAAGATCCAAAAGCACACAATATTGTTTTATCACACATAAATTGCCTCATATATCAGTTCTGTTGCATAGATGTTGCAACATAACAAACAAACAACCCATGAACATCATTAATCTTTAAATATGATCTGTTGTTCTACCCTCCTCAAACACTGGACTCTCTTCCCATATTCCTCTCTCCCTGATTCTCTCTGACACAAGCAAACATCAAATGAACAAACAAACACACTGTCTAGCCTCTGCACACCAATCTAGAGCTCTGGTTCGCACAAACATGAATCTAAATATTTGAGGATCAATATCTCTCTGCTCCCTCCATGCCGGCCGTTTTTCTCCTAAACTGATTCCACAGGACCGCGGTGAGATGTGGGCCCTGAGCGCTGCAGATGCTGTTTCATTATGCTGATATGATCTTTTTATGGTAATTTGGGATTAGATGATCATTAAGAACTCTAGAAGATCAGATAATGAAGTGTGTGATAGGCCGAAGAAA
The DNA here is from genome assembly GCA_021397915.2 of Tor tambroides. Classification (NCBI taxonomy): domain Eukaryota; kingdom Metazoa; phylum Chordata; class Actinopteri; order Cypriniformes; family Cyprinidae; genus Tor; species Tor tambroides. Next base: position 610 of record JAFVLL020025575.1, on the reverse strand, counting down.
CATTATCCAACTCCTCCACAACTTTACCTTTGGCGCTTCTTCTGTGTTAGAGAGTATAACCTGTTAGCCAGCACCCCCCATTTTTGGCCTCACAGGTGAAAATGACCTACCTACATTAAAATGGTTAAAGTTCCTGACAACAGTGTGCTACACACACAATATAGGTATCTTTGGAAAGAAGACACTCTAGGCTTTACTATCCATCATCCAGAGTTGATAATGCTCAAAAAGATAAAAAGTTATAGACACTGACGTGCCTTGAAAAATGTTTTTCCACACTGAATGTTTTTTTTATTTCATATACAAATACATGAAATAAGTCCTGGAGCAATCCAGAAAAGTAATGGGTTGAAAGTCACGTGTCTCATGAGTTTATATTTCAAATTTGAAGAAGATACCATGAAAAATGAGATTCCTGCAATCATTTTTCTGAGAATATTTCTAGTCCCCCCACCTCCCCCTGTTTGAGGAAAAACAACCACCAAATATATTGCAGAATTATACAAACTATTTTAGTCATTATAAATACTCCTGCATAGTTTTTCAATTATAAAATAATAGACAGAATTTTAGACACCATATAAGTGATTTATTTGAGCACTAAAAAATA
>JAFVLL020025574.1:0-18155 GCA_021397915.2 Tor tambroides | reverse complement strand
TTTTAATTTCAAGCTGCCGTGACCCATTCTCATGTTGATCTCTCTATCTCCTCACAAGCATTTAATCTCTATGCCATGAATGTGTCAGTGTGTGTGTGTGTGTGAGATTTAGTGACATGTTGTGTGCATAGGAGCTGTTGTGTTGGTGTGATTCTTCAGTGTCCTCCATGTGTGACAGACAGCGTGATGTGACTCGCTGCAGTTGGAATCGAGGAGGCCGGTCTAATGAAGACGCTTTTCCAGCCATGACAATGTCTCTTGTCACTACCGCTGTGCTTCATACTGCCTCTGCACAACCAGAATTTCTCTTATGTTGTCAAACCGCAATATATCCTCAAATGCAACAGTGTAGGTTTGGTTATTATATCCGCTGGAGAGGATGTTTTAAAATTACACAGATTGACATGTGCATAGATACGCAGAAACACCTAATTCTGCAAGATTTTTCACCGTTTTTTTTTTTCAGTAACGCAGGGATTTGAAACACACAGAGCAATCTGGCAGTTTTATTTGAGGAAAAAAGATTAAATTAAAAACATACGTAATAAGAAATAATTCATGTGGTCATTTAATTTATTATATTAGTATGATACATTCATGTTATGATATTTTTAACTATAGGCCTATAACTTAACTTTATATTGCATCTGATGCTGCCTTCACATATTAACAGGAAAATGGTAACTTTTGAACTAATTTTGACAACTGATTTACCTGGTGGCCCATAACTGTTTAGCTTGGTGGGATTATTAATTTTTCAAAATACAGCTACCCTGTTTTTGCAATTTCAGTCAAATGAGTGTATATCTGAAAATGTTTTTCTGTGGATAAATGTATAGGTAAACAGTATTTAAAATTTTTTGATTAAAATACATACAATTCCTTGCACACATTTGGGGTCCGTAAATGACTGAAAACTGTTCCATTATAATCAGCGGTCTAGTTAGCTTCTTCCAAACCTGTCCCATAGAAACCCAGGTCATTTTCCCACACTTTGTAGGAGTTGCTCACGGCGGTAATCACATCATGGACGTATTAATACATTACAGTTAATTTATTAAACACGGTAAAAGATTACAGTTAATGAAATGCTCGGTTGTTTCCAAGTCTAGTCTGTTTGTTAGGTACTGTATGATGCATTAAATACTGATTCAAGTTGGTTGTAGTTTGCCTGACAGTGGTTTCTCTTTTTCTAGTCAGTTTAGTTTAATATTCCCAAATTTCAAATAAAGCCTAAATGTGATTTAAAGGCCTCTGTTGAATGAAATGAGTGTATTCCTCATTCTCCCTTTTGTTTTACTCCTAAATATTTAAAATATTTACATTTAAAGCAGCATAAAGTCAATTCTGTGCTGTATTCACTTGGTGTAACCAGGTGCCAGACCTCTGATCCAATTGTCGTCTAGCTGAATTTCCACAATACAAATCGGATGGTGGATATTTATTCCTTCGGTTCACAACCAAATCTAGACCCATGTAATTTTGCATATCACGGTTTTGGAGTTGTATCAAGCTTTGAGGTTTTATAATAGTTTTCTTTTCTTCCTAATCATTTTCAAGCCTCCTCCTTTAGCCGTGGCACCCATCGGTCGGTCTTATCATGTTATTTCAGATGAGTAAGTGTAGTTCTGTTGTATGGCATCAGTCTCTCTAATGAGAGCTGAGCAGTCATCTCTCTTCACAGAGTCCTGGGATTTCATCGCCCCTCTTGATGAGGCCAGAGAGGGAAGCCGTACCTCTCCAGCAGCCTGCTCTCACGTCATTTATCCGCTCTACGCTTCCTCCCCACGGCTCTGTATTGATTGCAGCTTCGCCGTTGAACCCCGATGCAGTGGCCGTCTGGCCTGTGTGGGGAATGTTTGGTTTCCGTGGCAATTTGGCAAGAAACAAATTCCACCGAACGACTCAGACCTTGGGCTTTGTGATGTCACGTCTGGGGCGCTTGTTTTCGCAGCAGTGGCAGGCAACGGTCAATTGAAGTAATGAATGCGTTACTTTTTTTCGGCCACCACGTTGCCAGAGCACATAAGTGAGCCACTTGCTTCAGGAACAATTGGTACATTGCCCTTGTTTCTGCCCCCCTCACCATGCATCTGTTGTGGAGGGGTGTGGACACCTGTTCGACAATTAAACTCCAGAAGAGAGCCAGAGTGTGCCAAGAGAAATATTTGCCTCTTAGTCAAGGTTGCGTTCATGTGTGCTGCATTTGATTTGATAGGCGATCAGTTCAGTTCACTGTTAGGTGTGTTCATGAGTTGGTTAAGATTTGCATGTTGTTCGCTATGTTTAGTGCATTTGTGTGGATGCTGTTGATATGTAGGACATACAGGCATCTTAACATGACATTCAATAATTATTTACATGTGGGTTAATGACGTGGTTATTTTTTTGTTTGCATCTGCTAGTTTCTGAAGTGCATGACAAATGTGATTTGCAATGACTTAACATTTTTTTTCTATTGTATTTTTGGCAGAATAAAATCAAATGTGTGAATTTTTGGGCAAAAAGTATACTGTCAATTTTTTTTGTAGTTATAAATAATACAAATATTATAGGAGTACGTTTTACATGAAAACACTATTTCAGTCTTTCTACTTTAAAATTTCACATTTAATTCATTGTGTGACTTGCCATTTCTTTGTAATTAAATGTGAAATTTTCTAGCAATTTCTGAGAGAAAATTGTTTCTGCATCAATTTTTTTTCATTGTAGTTTGGCATAATGTTCTTTTGTTATTTTTTATCATTAATACTTATTTGTAATAGAACCATTTATATATGTGTGTGTATATAGGAGAGGATGTATTTTACATGTCTGTTCATGCTCATTGCAAATGCATTGTAAAAGATTATAACGCAAAATTTATTTTTGGCATTTAGTCTCTGTTCGGTTTTAAAATCCCTGCACGTGTCTGTATATCTTTAGCCTACTGGAAATACCAGCACTCCTCTTCCCAACTGTATGACTTTTTGCCCCAATGCAAAACCGCTCAGTCGGCTAGTCTTTTTGTTATTAATGCCGCCATGCATTACTGAAGGTTTTCGTCATGCTTTTTTTTCCTCATTAAAGCTGATATGCAGGACAAAGACACCCTTAAAATCCCCAGTAATTCCATGAAAGCAAATTAGAGAAAAAGTCTTGATTAGTCTGGAAATGCAGAAGTAAAACAATGTTAAAGAAGAATCTCTCACGGATGCCAGACGCTAAAACAGGAAAGACAAAGATTTGCTCACAAGGCAGAGCCTGTGCCAAGTTAAATCCATATTTAAATCCTTCTCTGGACGGGAGCTGCATGTAAATGAATGCTCTTTGGCATCGTGCTCGAGCGCAGAATCCACAGCAGTTAGGTCGGGAAGCCTATGCATGCATAATTTGCATTTATTTTGGAGCTAATTTTCATAATTAAGCATAAAAAATTACGCCTCAGAAATAATTATAAAGATGAGCTATATGATGCATGTATAGCTGCCGATGCTGGGGGAAAGCGAGCTGAGGGTCTATCAAAGGCGTGCTTGAAGTTTGATTATACTTGTGCAATTAGAGCATACCCTGCTGAAAAATCCAGATGAAACTGGATCTGATGGTGGCTTCCAGAATATTCTACCATCAAAAAAGTAGTTGTTTAGTGAACGTAGTCGATAAGTTAAGAAACTATTCCGCACAATTAGTTTAGATCAATAAAACAAAATTAAAACAAGTTCATTTAAACAAATAATGTTTTGTTAAACCAGCTTAAAGGTACACTATGTAACTTTTGGCACTATAGTGTTAATAAACAGAGTTGCATGCATGGAAGAAGCTTAGTCACACAGGTAGGCCACTCCACAGCTGTTATTGTCTTGCCAGTCAGAATATCAACACTTATTATAGGTATATTATAGTGATTCAGGAAAAAAAAGTGGTTTGTAAGATGGATTCATGATGTACTCTCTGATTATATAAATTTTGTCCACTTTGAACAAAAAAAAGTAGTGCAACTTTTTTTTTTTTTTTTGACAAAGTAGACAACAAAGTAGATTTAAGCAGATTTAAGTATCTGTGTTCGATAATAGTGATAGCATGTTGGCATGCTAAAGATTATTATTATTAGTATTATTTTATGTAACATCAGATGAGAGAATCAGAAGAGACTGGTGTCAGTTCTGGCATTAGTACAGTTATTGCTCTTTGACACACATCAGTCTGGTAGCCTACGCACAAGCTTTACTCTTTAGAATAATGGTAACCACAAAATTCAAAAACATCCGTTATAACTGAACATTAAACAATTTTACTGAAAAACATATAACATTATACTTCATTTCTACATTTAATACATGTAACGCAGTCCCATTCAAAGCATGCTGGGAACTAAATCTGCTGCCCAGTTTATGTCAACAAAAGTGATTTATATAGACCCCCCCCCCCCAAAAAAAAGAATAGAGTTAATGTAATTTTTTTTACAAATAACGTAAATAATGTAATATTTTTAACTGCAATTTGTGTGTGTGTGTGTGTGTGTGTGTGTCTGTGTCTGATTTGACTGTTTTGACCTGCTAGACAATTTTGGTCAAGCTGGTAAAAAGGACAATTCACCCAAAAATTAATATTCCGTCATTCACTTACCCTCCTGTCTTTCCAAACATGTATTATTTTTTTGCATTTGTGAAACACAGTTTGACTGTAATTTGTCCATTCAATTAAAGTCAATGAGTGTCAGTGTTATTTTTAATCCCTTTGATTTTCATCATATGGACATAAAGTGTTTTTATTTTTTGTAATAAATAAATGTTGATAGAAGTTTCATTTTGCGTAAACTATCCCTTTAAAGCCTGTTAGACCCCCTTGTATCATCAACAATCCAGCTACCTTAAGATACCTTGTCAAACTCTAATAGGTATAACTTGTTTTTTTTTCCCCATGACAGAAGGGTTCAGTTTGATTAATCAGCAAGTCATTTTTGTCACTAATGTCATGCTCAATAGGTAGCAGACACATTTTTACATGTTTGTGGAAAATTGGCCTTCAGGAAATTGTGCTAAGGAAATCATACTGTATGCTCAGCGAGAGGACTGGGGATTGTGAATCAGTGAGTGTATTAGTTGTGTGAGCTGCTGTGAATTGGCTGCCGGCTCTGCAGCAGTAATGTTTCACACTAGGCGAGTGGGAAGAGTGTATGTTTTATAAACCTCGCACACATGGATTGTAGGGCAGACTACTGGTATAAAAGTGATGAATGGCTGTTAAGAGAAGCTATAGAGGCAGGTGAAGCTCTGCACCGCTAGACTGGCTCAAGTAAAAGAGCAGTTGTAAATTACCCTTTCAGGAAATGGCAAGTTTTTTCAATCACTGACCTTGACGTAGAACATCTCATGACATCGGTCCTCAGTGATTTGGCAGATGGTTAAATTGAGCAGCTGACTCATAACAAACTAAACCACAGAAAGGAGGAGGCTGTTTCTCTCTCGCTCTCTCTCTCTCTCTCTCACACACACACACTTTCTGTTTTTCTGTATGAAACCTGTCAGAGTTAGCTTGTCATACCCAGTGCTAAAGATTATTTGTTTGCTTGAAATTTATATTAGACGTGCTGATTTGATCATTTTTGCAGGAATAAAACTGATGGATAGTGTTGTAAATATATACAAAATTCCTCAATGGCCCTCAGAGAGGAACTTCCCTATGAGGTCATTTCCTCTGTTGCAAATACTAAACACATGTCTCCCCTTTTACACATTCCAGCTCCGACACTGAATGAGTTACACCACCCAGCCCCATATCTAACCTTATAATCTAATGTTTGCTTTTTACCCGTTTATTTATTCTTCTTTTCAACACTTATTATAATTTACAAAAGTTAGCCTGTATAATGAGAGAGTACATCATGAATCCATCTTATGAACCAAATATTAGTTTTTTTCCCTGAATCTCTATAATATGCATATAATAAATGTTGATATAAGTGTTGTGCTCTGATTATAAGTCTTAACATGTGCACAAAAATGTCAGTAATAGTTTCCTTCATATTACCAAGTATTATCCAGAAACATGCTATTTTAGTGAAGCACAGTCCTAATGTTTTATGGGTTGTGTTAAGAGAAAAAACCCAGTCTGAGTTTAAAGGCCCCTGTGCTGACTGACCTGCTCTGCCGCATCCGACCACACACACACACACACACACACACACACACACACAGAGACTAATTATGTGTGTTAGACCTTGTGTTGGGGAAAAAGAGGAACTTGCTCTTGCTGTCTTGCCTTTTTTAACTTGAAGCTATTTATGTGCCTGTTTTAATCATGTGAGGCGTCTTATAAGATATATTGAATGGATGGATTGATAGAAAGAGAAAGAAGGAAGGAAGGAAGGAAGGATGTATATAAAGGAAGAAGAAATAATGGAGGTTCTCTCTCTCTGTCTCTCTCTCTCTCTCTCTCTATATATAGATATATTTATATAAATATAAAGAAAGATGTTGGAAGGATGGAAAACGAAAAAGATGGATAAAAGAGATAAGGAAGGATGGATATAAAAAAGAAAGGATGGAAGAAAGGGAAAAAGACATTGATGAGTGCAAAGAAAGAAGGAAGGATAGATTGATTGAAAAGAATATTTATGGATGATGAATAGGAAATGAAAGAAAGTGAAAGAAAAAGAAGGATGGATGAGTGAAAAAGATGGATGGATAGAAAAAAGAAGGAAGGATGGATGATAAAAATAAGCAAGGATGGATATGAAAAGATGGATGGATGAGTGGAAAGAAAGAAGGAAGCATGAATAGATGGGTGGAAGGATGGATGGATGGATGGATAGATGGATAGGAAAATGGTGGGTATTGTAAGAATGATGGATGGATAAAAAGAAAGATGAATGGATGGAAAAAAATAAAGGATAGGAAAAGAAAACAAGGGATAAGGGATTATGGCAAATATGATGGATAGAAGGAAAGAAAGGAAAGATGAAGATTGAAAAAATGATAGATGAAAAGAAAGATGGATGTTGGATGGGAAAAAATGGATATAAAAAGGATAAATGGGTTAAAAAGGGTATGGATGTTAGATTGATAGATCAGTAAACAGCAATCAAACTTCTCTCTCTCTCTCTCTCTCTGTAAATAGATTGCTCTCTGTATGCAAATGTTCAGCTGATAGTGATTTGAGTTTATATCGCACTCAGCCATGCAGTACAAGGATCACTTACAGTTTTGCATATTGTCAACATTATTATGAAAATAACACCACATTTATTTGGTATGCTTTTTTGAGACCCTCTGCTCAGCATTTGTGTAAAGACCACCGTCATTTTTCCCTGATTGTTTACTCACGTTTGATCCATGTTGCATGTTATAATGGGCTGGAATCAGATAAGAAAGAATTGTTGAAATGACAAACATGGATTATCAATAGCGTGGAGAGATATTGATGTTTTCTTCCTCTGCAATTTCGAGGCTCATACAAGAGACTGAAGAACGGAATGTTGTTACCTGCACAACAGTATTGGCTGAAACAGCCTGAAGAAGCCAGCAATCATATATCTTTACCCAACAGCCTCAGCGAAATGTAATTTTCAAAGCCAGATATTGTTTTTGTTCATCACGTACCAGATGTTGAATCAAGTCAATTGCGTCAACTTTACGTTTTTATTTATTTATTCGTTTCTGTGTTTTCTGTGGCTGTCTTTTGGAACCGAGAGGCTTTGTAAAATATGAGGTTTATCAAACTTTCAGCGCTCAGCTATTTTGACGAGCTTCGGTAATACATCACTGACAACTCCGAGCGGCCGGCTGCACCGGCACAAGAGCGTCAGTGCGGGAAAGGGAGCGATGCATTTTTGAAAGTGATTTATGCGAAGCAAAATAAATGACGCGGCGTGGCCAGCTTGTAAAGTGCAGCCTTTGAATGGAAGTGTAGCGGATTAACAGCTCTGCTGCACTCTTTCTTTACTCCTGCCAAGAGAGCCGTGCTGGACATAACCACTCGCCATGAGCTCAACATTTCCACTCCTCACGTGTCCTGTAGTGTCGGCCATTGGTCCTGGAAAGTGGTTTCAGAAGTCAGGCTGAGAATGATGATGGGAAACGCTGACCCCTCCCTCCTTTTCGTTTTAGAAAATACATTCATTTGAATTGTCAGTCGGTGAATGTGCAGGTAAATAATATATGAGATCATTTTGTTCCACTGAAACGCAGCAGAATACAGGAGAACGCTGTGCTGGGACCATTTAGACTTCCACCAGGTGCATTGTTCTCTAGTATTTTATGATCAACATGATTCATTAGATTTAAACTGTTGCAAACTGTATCATAAATACAGTCATCAGTAGTGCGTCATGTATACTGCAGTCTCAGTTTACTGTGAGGGAACACAATCAGACTGAATCCCATCAGACTGATTTATTTATTTATTTTAACGGTAATTAAATTTGCCAAAAAAAAAGATGTTGTTTTAGCATTATCTGTATACTATTATGGGGTTTAATTATACATTTGTGTTAGCTTTTAGTTTTAGTAGTTTTATTGTGTGTCGTTTTTAGTATTTTTTTTAATTATTTTTTTTTATATTTATGTAGCTTTAATTTATTTCGGTTTTATTTTTAGTAATTGCTGCGCTTCATCTTAAGCCTATTTATTTCAGTTAATTTCTAATTTTCATAGTTTTTCAAAATTATTTAGTGTGTTTCAAGTTTTTCTTCTAATATGTATACTTTATTTAATTTTTAAATTTTAGTTTTAATGATAAAATGCTGCAATCGACGTGATTCTGTTTGCATTCCTCATATTGTTGCTTAAGTGCAGTAGTGTTCTTTTACCTTCTTTTATGAAATATTTTACACTATTAAATAGTTAGCAGTTTTTATTTGGAGTGCAAATAAAATAATTTTTAGGTATGTTTTTCTTTCTAAAAATACCCTAATCTATTACATTTCTCTTCACTTCTTTATTAACTTTAGTGACGAAGGAAACCCCCTCCCCTCTTTCATATGTATTTCCAACTATATGTAATTCTGCTCACAGACATATGGATCAGGAGACTTGATTGATTTAGTTCATTTTATTGCGTTATTTTAGTTTTAATATAATAAATAAACAGCCCAAAAAAGATTATAAAACTCCTTTCTTTTTTTCCTCTCCATTTTGTGTTGTATTGGGTGGGCACGTTTTGATGGAGTTGTGAATCTGTGTTTTGGACAGGTATGGATGAGAGGACAAGCCAAGCATCATGGGCCTCAGGTGGCCAGTCCAGCCCGTCCTATGAGTCCTCCAGGGTAAGACCGGTCTCGCCTCGCCTCACCTCACTTGCCACACACACACACACACACACACACACACACACACACTAATGTGATCACGCCAGTACGATGCATTTCCATTAGTCCAGTTCAGAGTTATCTGTCCTCAGCAAAATGAAACATTAGTGTATGATTTGCTTACAGGCTCTATATTAACATATCACTATTGAGAGATACGTATATTTCCTCTAAAAATCATTTAGAAAGGCACTTCATCTGTACTTTTGTTGGTAGATGTGCTTGCTCAACATATGAAAATGATAACTGATAAGAAGAAACAACTGTTTAAATAAAATATAATCAAATGTGATGATGCTTCATGCAGGGACTTCTGGGGATATTTTTTTAACCATTTTTCATAGCATATATATATATATATATATATTTTAGGGCTGGGCGATATATCGAACGATATGATCATGCGCATCTCGTCAGTAAAGCCGGTTCCGTGATTAGCGGTAAATCTCCATCACCTGCTTTCAAATGGAGCAGCATTTAATACACGGAGCCGTAGATCACTGACAAGCTACGCAATATCGCGTTCATTATCGAAGATGAATCGCCTTCGATAGTGAACGCGATATTGCGTAGCTTCTCAGTGATCTACGGCTCTGTGTATTAACTGCCGCTCCATTTGAAAGCAGGTGATGGAGATTTACCGCTAATCACGGAACCGGCTTTACTGACGAGATACGCATGATCATATCGTTCTATATATCGCCCAGCCCTAATATATATATTATATATATATTTTTTTTTTTAACTTAAAACACATGTACTTCACCGTAAAATACCTTTAAGTATAACTCTATCGTTCAGAAGTTTGGGATCGGTAAGACTGTTTAATGTTTTTGAAAGAAGTCTTGTATGCTCAATCTGGAAATATTTTATTAAAAATACAGTAAAAACAGTAATATTTTGAAAATGTTTTATGAATGTGATGACAAAGCAGAATTTTCAGCAGCCAATAATCCAGTCCTTCACATGATCATTCAGAAAGCGTTGTAATACTGAATTGGTGATCAAAAATTGCTGGGTAAAATATGGACAAACCCAGCGATTGGGTTGTGTTCAACCAACAGTTGGGTTAAATGTTTAACCCAACCTTCTGGGCAGTAACCCAAACGCTGGGTCAAAAAAAAAACCAACCGCTGGGTTCGTCCATATTTTACCCATTGCTGGGTTGTATTTAACCCAGCATTTTTTCGAATGCAAGAAACATTATTATTATCAATGTTTAAAACAGTTGGGCTACTTAATTTTTTTGTGGAAACAATGATACGTTTTTGATAAAAGAAGTACATTTATTTGAAATACAATTTTTGTAAGAATGTATGTCTTTGCTGTTGCTGTCCATCTATTTGATGCATCCTTGCTGAATAAAAGTATTCAGTTCTTATTTTAAAATAATCTAACTGACCCCAAACTTTCAAACAGTATTGTATTCTCGCTATAAATTATAAGCTAGTTCCTAATTATAAGAACCATAATTTATAATGTCATACTCCAGTAAAATTCCGTGTTATCATATTAAATTAAATGTGCTTTACCATATAATGTATGATAATGTAGTTAACTGATTTGCATAATTTTGATTAGTAGAATTTTTACATTCTTTTTATAATAAAACTTAAACATTTTGTAGTAATGAATGCGCTGATGACTTTATTTAATAAACAGCAGTTTTTATATCTGAAAGTTAATTGAGGAGTGCCCATATTGAAAGAAATCCACTCATATCATATCCTATCATTTGCACTCATAAGTTCTTGTTTTTCTTTTTCACCAAATTTCCTTAGTAACATTCTGAAAAGAGCTATTAACTATTGAGAAGCATTACGAGCAGCTGTTAAACTCAAAGAACACAGCAAAGAAATTATCTTTGTTTTTTCCTGCACGGCAAAAAAGGAAATGTTTTTGTTTATTCAGTTTGTTAGAAGAGACAGATGAAAGTGCACATACGGCCTACTTGACGTTATGATTATATTAGCTGTATTCATGACAAAGAACAAATGGTTGAAGTTTTTCCAGGCTGTGTGTTTGTGACTGAACGCAGTTGGTGCAGGAAACATTGATGCATTTCAGACATACCATAAGCTCAGATTGATTTTCATGCATGCAAATCATATCCACCTCATCAAAATAAGAAGAAAAAAAAATCAGCCATGGTTGTGATTTTTATTTTACGCTCAACCCTACTGCAGATTGTGAAGATCTCTCACTTCCTATTTGTTTGTTTGTCTTTTCCACGGTGGTGTGTTCAGGGTGCCCTGTATGAATTTCATTTCATGTCAATCTCCTGTCACTTCCTATCAGAAATCAGTCAAATGTCGGAGGCTCTCACACCACCCTGTCTTGTTTATTTCCGTTGCCCTTCCTCTCCGCACTTCTACAGGCGATGGCTTTGCCGGCGGCCTGATTTGAATTATAAGACGGAGACGTATGAGATATCTTTGCTCTAGGTGCATGGAAATTAGTGGTTGTGACATTGCTGAGGATGGGATCAGGAGACAGCTGTTTGCACCTCTATACAGTGTGTGTGTGTACACACGCACACTCACATACACACAGACGCATGCATCAGATAAACACAATCAAACTGTTTAAGTGTGTGTGTGTTTGTGTGTGTGTGTGTGTGTGTGTGTGTGTGAGAATACTTGGGTTTCCAAAGAGAAATTAACATAAGTGTTTGTCATTTCACAAGCATTCGACCTGCAATATAATCATCATAATTTCCAAGCCAGTGCCTCCAGCTAAAAAAAAAATTGTAGCACTTATTCGCGCAAATGGCCATAACTTTAACCCTTATACCTAATGATGAATCTGTGTCCAATGCTGCGTGGCATGTTTAAGGCCAGAGAATGGTGAGATTTCCTAGAAAGTTGAGACTTTCATAAAGTCTTTTATAAAGTTTGGGACTAATCAGACAGGATTAGGTAAATATTTTTATTATATTTATAATATTTTATATCTGGTATGTGTTTCATAAAACCTGTTGAAATAAATGATGTGTAATATTAATTACATACACCACTGTTCAAAAATTAGGAGTCAGTAAGGTTATATCAAAATATATATGTCACTGTTTCCCAAAAAATGCATTATGATAATAGTAAGAAATGTTCCTTTTTCACCAAATCAGCATAATAGAATAATTTCTGAAAGATAATGTGACACCGAAGACTGGAGTAATGGCTTCTGAAAATTCAGCTTTGTCATCACAGGAATAAATTACGGTTTAAAATATATTAAAATAGAAAAGAGTCATTTTAATAATATTTCACAATATTACTGTTTTTTGATCAAATAAATACAACATTTGGTGAGCATGAGACTTCTTCCAAAAACATTTTAAAAAATCTTAATGACCCCAAAACTTTGAATAATAGCATATAATTATGTGAAGGAATGTATTAAAATGATGTAGTGGCCATTCTAAACTGTTCATGATCATACTCTCTGGATTTAATTTTATTTTTACATCAGATTAGATGTCAGCAGTACTCGGACCTCCAACCATTGTTTTGCTCAGAAATCTGTAAAAGGTCTAAATGCATAATGAATGTATACCAGGCAGTGCAACAGGAAATTTTTGTGTAGTTGCAGTTTTCAGCAAAGGTCAGGTTAAATGAGGCAAAGCATTGTGAAAAAATAATATACCGTAATCACAGACTTTCTTATTCGGACAGAATTACATTTCTCAGAAGACCTCAGAGTTCGAAGAAAACCAGCAGGTGATTTGCTCCATTTTTACAGAGCAACAGACTTCTTCAGTTTGAACAGAAAAAAATCACAAAATCTCTGTTTGAAACTATTATAGAGTTTTAAGGCTTGAATACACTATACGACTTTGCCCAGACCCCCCCACCCCCCACCATTTTCAGTCTGGACGTGCTACTTTCCAAAAAACAGAGACAGAAAAATTTTGTAGTGTATGATAGGCTCTCTTTTTTTGATTCCATCCAGTCTGGTGATTTCAGACGTTTTATACTTTGAGCCAATTTTAGAACACATTGTTTTCATATGTCATGCGTCTCCTTGCAACGAGGAACACATTTCTGTGAGTTTTTTGTGTTCGCAATGACTTGAAAGTCTGGTAGTGCGTGACCCTCAGGTGCATTAAGTCATTGATGCCAGGTTTTTGTTCGATGACAATTTGAAAAGTTGGCAAATATATGATGAGTAGTGTTTTAAACTCTAAACAGATTTTACAAATTGTGTTGTGTATTCCAGCCTTGACACTTACAAGTTACTATTCAAACTTACTTCTTGACATTAATTGGATCTCAGCAGTGTCCATTGCTCACGGCCAACAACAAAGTTAGAAAGCTATTGTCTGAGGTTTGATCTTATCGTGAGAATCTGTCTCAGTCTTTTGTGGTTTACCCTTAAAAAGCCACAAGAGCTTTAGCAGAGCTGCAGCCGGTTGCTGTGAAGTACCCGCTAGATTTAATCAGCGTCTTCATCTGTCACATTACTTTTTCAGTCTTGCTACACACAGATCTCCTATCAGATAACTAAATAAGGGCTACGGCTTTTCTGTATTTCTGTGTTACCTGCAAAGAGCACAGGATCCAATCGACTAACGTTTCCCTTGTTCTCTCACACGGAAACTGTGAACCATTTTAAGCAGGCTCTTTTTCACAAGAGCGACTCTCTCTCTTCTTCTCCCTCTCTGTACGCGTGTGATTAGTGGACTGTGAACAGACTGGAGCCCCGGCTAGCCGACCTTGGCCCACAGCCAGGCATCACATCCTGGGCAGCCGTGGCTTCAGGCCTCCCATCTGACAGCCCAACCCGCATGCACCACCTCTGCCGCGCACCCCGCTGTCCCGCAGTGCCTCGCTCCCGTCCATCACGCCACTATCACCCATCCCCAACGCCTTAAAATGGGACCAGGGCATTCACCTGGGATGCGAAGGAGCATCTGAGAGATGTTTTCTTGAACGGAGCATTGGCTTGCATGCTTAAGCAGCAACGTGGCAGTTATTTACACCAGACTAACCATTCGCCGCTGAGAGCATGAGTAACAAGCAGCGCATTCCGAGATCACAAGGCAGCATGATTGATGATCTAATGGTCTCACCAATCTCCTCATCAACTCAGCTTCCCGTCCACTGCACTTTTCTGACATTCAGGTAGCTGCCGTTGGGCAGACTCAAAAGGCCAGGAAGGAAAATATGGATGATAAAGAGGTTAAAGGGGTAGTTTACACCAAAATTCAAATTCTGTCATCATTTACTCACCCTTGTGTTGTTTCAAACCCATAAGCATGTTTGAAATTCCATAAGAACCAGTGAGGATTGTTTTCACATGCCAAGCAAGCACATAAAAGCCTAAATTAAATCTGTTCAAAACATAAGGTGAAGATGTATAAACCCATTACTGCCACTGAATAAAAAAATAAAGGTAATTTCAACTTTATCTCACAATTCTGACGTTTTTTCTCGCAATTGTGAGTATACGTCTGCAAGTTTATATCTTGTAATTCTGACTTTATAACACAATTTGTGAGTTAAAAAGCCAGAATTGTGAGATATAAACTCACAATTGTAAGAAAATTGTCAGTCTTTTTTTCCCTCAGAAATTTACTTTATAGCTTGCAGTTGTAAGTTCATATCTCACAGTTCTGACTTATTTGTTCCAGATTGAGAGATATGAACTTGCAAATGCGAGAAAAGTCAGAATTGTGAGAGATAAATTCACAGCTGTGAGAAAAAAGTGAGAATTACAAGTTTATATGACTTTAGAACTCGAAAGAAAAAGTCAGAATTGTGAGATAAAAATCAGCAATTGCCTTGTTTTATTTGTTTTATTTGGTGGTGGAAAAGGGCCTCCATATGAAGCAGACATGAATTAAACAGTTTGACTCGTGTAGATTATTTTTATGATGTCTTTTTGAACTTTTTGAAGCTTGAAAGTTTTGGGTGAATAGACTTTTCTCAGGTTTCATTTAAAAATATCTTCCTTTTTGTTCCAAACGTAAATGAAAGTCTAATGGGTATGGATCGACATGAGGTTGAGTAATTGAATTTTTGTTTTTGGGTGAACTATCCCTTTAATTGTATTTGTGCATACGTTTGCCTGCATCTGTGCGCTAACCTCAGTCGGAAAGCTTACTAAATCATGCTTACCAAATTGCTGGGGAGGACATTGCGGTTCGGGGGCTTTTTTTTTTGCCTGCCTCCCCTTCCCACTGTGTCTCTTCAGGGGAGAAGCCATTAGTCAGGCAGTTCATAGCATTATTAACACAAACGGCAGGAGCACAATAGGGAACCTCTCTGCATCGATTCTGCCCCGCAAAACACTCCATTGCCTTTGAAATTACTCAATCGCCATCCGTTTGGAAAACAGACACAAAAAGTCACGAATAGTAATAGTCCGTGATATATTTTTTATTGAAAGCAGAGAAGGAAAAGCCCACAGTAATGGACAGCCGGCAGCCATAGGCCCCTCAGGAAAGAGTTAATATGGTTTGGGGGACACATTTGACTGTAGCGCCAGGCGGATTTTCACCGGCTCCAGGATTAACACAGCCACAGAGTATCTTTTATTGGGGGGGGGACTCTGAGTTTTAAAGGCCCATACTGTGACCGATATTTAGACCTAAGCCCCCCAAAGCTGATAACGGTCATGAAAGGGCAGACCTCAGCTGCCAAGGAGAGAACCTGACTTATTTATTCTACTTTATGCCAAAAGCCTGCTTGTACTTAAAAAGACATGATCTGTGTCGAGCTCTAGTAAACACGTCACTTCATCAGTTTTATGTCATTTCTGATGCGTCGCATGCACACAAATCCTTACCGGTCTAGCACTTTTTTAACAATATACCACATAGAAATGTTATCATGAATGAAGGTTGTCAAAAAAGTAGGATTGCCACACAAAGCCAAAATGTTGCCTGGCAACTGCATTTACAACCGAGCTAGAAACTTCTAGAAGCATCTCTAAAGATGTGCGCTAGTTGTGGCACTGATCTTAAAAAGTAAGCAAAACACAGTGCACTCAGTCGTTAGAAAACAAAAAAGTAATGTCTGAATTCTTGTTCTATCCCTATATGGAATGGCAGGAGAGAGCATGGAATCAAACAAACCATTTTAATGTGACATGAATTTTGTTGATGAATGCAAATGGCTTCTTTTGTTGTTGTTTGTGCCCCATTAGCTTTATTACAATTACACAATCGCAGCACAAGCGCTATCAGGGCTTTGTTTGCCCTTTTAATGAAATTCATCAAAGACTTTGAAGAAAGTGTTTTTTAATGAGGAGAGTGGAGAAATATCGATCGTTTCAGGGGACAGTTGACCAGTCGCGGTCCCCTCTTTTCCCCCAGTAATTAGAAGAGTGTCATAGCACTCAATTAGCAGGTCCAGCTAATAATGTGTTTAATGCTGTGATCTCTTTCCCCCAGGGGTTTGGAGGCAACACTCATTATGCTGATCACTTGAGTGACAGTCGATTAGTGTCCCATGAAGGATTGTCCCCAACACCTTTCATGAGCTCCAGCGTAATGGGTGAGTATCCAAGGTGATTCTGACCCTGTCTCTCTTTCACACCCGTCTTTCTGTCATCAATCCATTTAGCAGTGTGTGGACTGATCAGGCATATCTCTCTGAAGGCAGTCACCACAGGAAGTGCCAGAGATGGGTGAGGATGTTGTGTGTTTGCACACTGAAATTTACTGAAATATTTTAACATTTATTTATTAATATAAAAGATTATAAATAATATTAATATAAAAGATTATAAATAAAAAGTAATTTCATACAATACCGTTCAGAAGTTTGGGTTCAGAAAGATTTGAAAATGTTTTTGAAATTGTCTCATGTTTACCGAGGCTACATTTATTTGATCAAAAATACAAAAGCACTAGCAATGTGAAATCTTGAAATGTTTTAAAATAAATTGTTTTCTATTGTAATATGCTTTATAATAAAATAATCATCAGTTAAATGGCAATTTATTCCTGTGATGACAAAGCTGAATTTTTTAGCAGCCGTTACTCCAGTCTTCAGTGTCGTATGATCCTTCAGAAATCATTCTTATATGCTGATTTGGTGCTTAAGAAAGATTTCGCATTATTACTATTGTTAAAAGCAGTTCCAGGATTCTTTGTTGAATAGAACAGCATTTATTTGAACTAGAAATATTTTGTAACATTATAAGCATCTTCACTGTCACTTTTAAACAATTTTGTGCAAAAATCTTTCTGACCCCAAACATTAGAGTGGTTATATATTTGTGGTAATAAGATACATTGAAAAATGATTGATTTTTATTTATTATAAAAGATAATAATCCTGGCTCTTTTTGAAAGTCATGATGACTCAATAAGTGAGTCAGATTCAGTAACTGCGCTGACAGATTCACTGAAGAATTCGTCAGAATGATTCACACAGATTTATGAATCTTTTTTATCCATTCATTAATTAGTCATTCATTCATGAATGGACAACAGACTGCACTGACTAATAATATATAATAATGTTGTATTAGAAATGCATTATTTATTTTATATATTATTTTATTATATACAGTATAATGCAATATTATATTAATTTTTCTTTAGCATCTTCCTGCGCTGTGACTGTCTTCAGAAGTTGACCCTCCCCCAGGGTGGAAGTCACAACATCAGTACAGTTTTCCATCACAAAAGACTGTCTGCTAGCTAGCAGAAAAGCCACCGGCTTCTTCCAGTGGCACACTGCATTGTTTTGCAGAGGAGAGTGAGAAGGGATGGGAAGGAAAGGAAAGGAGAGAGAGAGCGAGAGAGAGAGGTTTCAGGGGTGGTAGTGAAACAAACAGATGGGCCAAAGATCATTTTACACACACAAACCCCCTCAGCCACGGACTCTCTCAAATCTCTCTCCTCTTTCCGAAGAGGTGT
>JAFVLL020025573.1:0-14527 GCA_021397915.2 Tor tambroides | reverse complement strand
GGAGGGCGTCAATGTTCGTCTTCTGGACCATTGCCAAGTCAGCAGTCTTCTCCATTATTGTGGTTTCAAAGAACAAGAGATACCCGGAATTTATAATGTAGGGATGGTCATTAATTGAAACTGAAATGTAAATATTCTAATATTTTGAGATACTGATTTTTGACTTTCATGAGCTGTAAGCTCTAATCATCAAAATTAAAACAAAAAAAACTTTTGAAATGTTTTACTTTACATGCAATGAAATAACTTACAAGAAAAAATGAACTTTTTCACGACATTCTAATTTATTGAGATGCAACTGTAGATATTTTCTTTAGGACTAATTGTGAGATTACGATTTCTTTGAGCGCCAAACATTTAAGCCTTCAAAAAGCATTGTAAACAGTCAACTGGAACATGCAACTGCAGAGAAAAGAGAAGTCATTAAAGCATGGAGATGAGATAGAACCAAGTTTTTAACTGGCGGGGGTCCAAGGGAGTTGCTCATGTCGTGAATCAGAGCTGTCAGAACTGGTCCCTCTAAACCAGCAGTGATAGAGTAAATCGATGCATAATTAAATATACAACTCACGTCTTTTGTGAAGCCAAAAAGTCCTGCATACATACTGAGGAATTACAGCAGGGAAAAAAAACAACTCCTTTTCCCTCTGCTTTTTGTGAGTGAAAAGAACAAACTGGATATTAAATGGAAATGCAATGAATGGAAATGCACAAGGACAGAGTAAGATGAAAAGATGGATGAACGGATAGAAATGGAGAACTTTGCTTTGCGTGGGGTGTTTGAAATGGACGAAATGATGAAATTATGCAGTCTATTCTCCTGCACGCTGGCCACGCTGACAGATGGCAGAAGGCCACGTCAAGAGAACCATTTGCCACGCAAATAAAAATGGAAGTGCAGCTCTGCATCTCAGATAAAAGCACATTTAAACTGTGCTTAGAGGGCCATTAAACGTCTGGCACTACCCTGAATGGCAGAGAGGAAGGTTGAGTGAAATCCTCTAAGTGAACATTGAATTTAAAAGTAAATAAAAATACTCACTGGACATGCAAATGTACAAAGCTAAGCTATGCTTATATCTTCATCTGCATTTTGCATCCATTTGTTCTGCTTTTTAATTCACTGATATTATTTCCTGTCCCGTCTTTTTGAAATAAGGATATATTATACACAGGAAAGTCTAAGGGGATTCAGAAAATCCAATTTATGGTTGGTGAGGTCAGTGACATTATTGATATTTGGTTTCATCTTGTGGTAACAGTCATGGAAACTGACACTCAAATGTAAGCCTGAGTATCTCTCTAGAGCTGCGGCTGTTGAATTCTGCCCTCAGTACATGCTTTTGATTTTCCAGAGAGAAAAACACAAATTCTAGAAATGCACATGAGATGAGAGGGTAAGGAAGGCCGTGGCTTAATGTCCTCAAACAATGTAAGAATGACATATATTATGATTTTCATACACGCTCTCGCATAGCACACACATCTGTTGCCCATTTGATCATAATTTTGTTGGAGAGCACTTTTTCCCCAGTGCTGATTCCAAATGCCAAAATATATACAATGAAGGATGAAGAGAGGATGATGGGAGAGAGGCAGCAGGGCTGAAGAGCGAAATGAAAGAGTAAGAGTTTATACTGGCCCCAGTGAGTTTGCTTTCTAAATTGCTCTTTTCATTCCAGTTATTGTGGATTTACAGTATTATTGTGGCTGTCTTGTGTCTGTGTCGCATGTGTGTTTGGAGGTGTTGTGAGTCTCTGACAACTGTTTTGACTTTCTGCTAAACGTTCTTCTGGTCTCCTCTCTTTCTCTCTCTCTCTTCTTTCATGTGTAGTGGTTCATTCTAGTGAATCGGTTCATCCTCTCTCTCATATGTAGCACTGGAAAGTGAGAAAGAAAACTTTAGACCATTTATTCACTAGAATGAATCAGTTCAAAACCAATCTTCATTCTGATTAATTCTAGTGAATAGGTTCGTTTAGGACGATTCATTTAAATAAACAAATTCGCAAAAATGATTTACCAATTCAAGTTCCTTTACTATGTTAGGTCTAATATGTTTTTGAACTGTAAAATAGGTATTTGTTGTATTTAGTATAAATTTAATTAATCAATTTTATAAAAATATACTGCCTTCAGTGTAGTTACAGCATGTAGTTCTTAACAGTATAGCTAACATTTTTTCAAGGCTGTTTGATTGTGTAGTTTACCTGTAGCTATAGCTTAGCAAGCTACACTTTCAAAGTAGCATCCCTAACACTGCATGAATGATAAAGCCTTGCCTAATCTTTAAACTGCTGTTTTGGCCCTCCTTTTAATGTTATCACTATAGACAGACACAATTCTGTGGCTTGTATAATGCTGTAAGTTTAGGCTGCCCACCATTGTAATGTCTAATTTCTATTACTCTGATTCACCCATGTTCATTCTGCTCTCAAACAGACAACGTAGGATTTGTGGAACCAGCTTGTCAGGTTTAATAAATTGTATTGTGTTTTTGGGAGGGATGCAGTCTTTACCCTTCGGAGATGATTTAGGCTCCAGACCTCAAAGTAAATATTTCTTTCTCGCTCATGCTTTTGTACCTGTTCAAATATGAAATGACTCTATAAAACGAGATGGAATCATAACCATATATCATTATTTCAAGACGAGGAACGTTTCTTACTGTCAAAGGAATTATCACAACAAGTCTTTGTTTATTGAGAGGAAATATTACTGGTTATATCATGCTCTTTATTTTTATTTACACATTTGTTCAGATAAAACAACATCTTGAATGTTCCAGGTTCAATGAAAGTTAAGCTCCATCGACAGTATCTGTGGCATTATATCAGTTACCACAGAAAGTCATTTCGACTTACCCTTCATTTATATAAAACACCACAGTTACAGTAAGGATGTAAGGTTATTGCAGTAGGTGATCAGGAGCCCGACGCAAAGCTACTAACAAAAGAAATAAATGCATTGACATGACATGTTAATTTCACTTGGAAGTGTCTTTTAACTGATTTTAACTGCATATTATCTTAAAGATGATGTACAAAACTGTCGGCTTTGCAGCAAGATGAATATGCTGCATCAGTAATATTAATACTAACATCCTTAAGTCATTTTCCCTACAACCAATTACTAAGGACACCATTTGTGTTTGTATGTGAAACAGAGTGAGTCACACTGAAAAAAATTATACTAAATTTTTTATTTTAGCTACATTTAAATAAACAAATTTAGTTGAAAGTTTATTTAAATGTAGCTAAAATAAATTGATTGCAACCACTTACCTTAATAAAATTTAGTAAATTCAATGATTTATTTTTTTTTCAGTGCAGTCCACTGTCACACAAGACTCGAGAGAGACATGAAAGTAGTGCAGGATTTACAGTATGTGTCCACTGTACCAAGAGAAATGTGCTCAACCTGTTAAAAAAATGTTGCTGATTTTCAGTACACGGCCAATATAGTCATCATATATGCACCTGATTACAGCTGGAAATAAGCAAGTTTTATTTCTGAAATGCCCTAAGCAAAGATACAAGAATTTAATACACTTTTGTTAAGCCAGTCAGTCTAGTCAAAACAAAAGTGTCCAAACTGCAAATTTGGAATCTGAATGAAATATGGTAAAAACTATTATGTAAACAATATTATATACACACATAGGCTGTATAAACTATACCACATCAGAGTGCTGCTGGGATGGCTTATTTTTGTAAGCATTTCAGCACTTCCAGGTCCATCATGTAGGAAGCTTAATGGTGATGACACTGAAGTTTTGCAACGCAACAGTTGTGTAGTCCGTTTATAGCCTACAGTTAGCTTTTTACTTGCCGATTGTATTTAAGCTTCAAAATTCATGAAAGTTGTATTTATTTGTGAAGACTATCGTGATGAATAAAATGTTTCAGAATAATTTTGTTGGTCACAGAGCATATTGTTCACAATAATCCAAAAGCCAATGGAAAAATCCCACTGGGTTTTTGTCAAAGAGATCTTGCTAACTCTATTGCTAACTTATGGTTTGGGCTACAAAAATAGGTCATCCCTGCAGCACTCTGTTTGGCAGATTTGGAAATGCTCAGGTTAGACGTCAGCCAGTATCTCACAGTGATTGGCTGCTGCCTGACAGTTCTCTGACATTTGCATGAGGTTGAGTATTTCTCAGCCTTATATGCTCTCAACCACAGTCTGCTGTGAATCCCACAACCCACCATGAATTGAAAATGCCTGCTCAGATCCACTTACTCTTGCAGTTGGAGAACCATGACACAGAATTCTGAAAAATCTGTATGAAAGTTTCCAATTGCAGTTTTATTTCAGTTTTTGTTTTTTGCGTGCGACTTTGACTGATGCTCCTTTCAGTCCACTGACCTTCCTCATGACAGCTCTTCTCTGTCTTCTCGCTCAGTCTTACTCTCTCTCTCTCTCTCTGTATCACAGGGGACCTGTTAACCAGGCCCGAACTGCATAAAGGCTGATGCTCAGGAGCCACAGCACACAGGCTTTGTTTCATATTAATCACCTTCTGTGCCTGGGGTGCAGTTTTTCTATCCACACAACAGCACCCAGCACTGTGCTCTACCTGGCCTGACACAACCCCACAGCAAGTTGCCAATCACTGACAGAGATTGAGAGAGAGCGAAAGAGGGAGAGAGAAGGAGTGAGAACGAGTAGATGACAGGCTGATGTACTCCCTTGGCTCATGTAGCAGAGATATGAAGGCTGTCTGTTTCGAATAATAATAGAAATCAGCAGAAGAAGCGAGAGTGTTGGCATGCTGATAGGGGGGTACAGGGAGGTGAATGAGAGTTGCCATCGGTGCAGGACATTCATCAGCGATGGTTTAGCCTTTTGGGTGTAAAGAAGTTGTTTTCATTGATCTCGGTTTGGATTAAAAGGGTTTTGGTAGGGAAAAGATGGTTCATGACAATCTGAAGTCAGAGAAGGGGACAGCTGGTGATTGGTGGACATGTTATTGGACTGTGTCCATGCAGAAGGGGACAGAGACAGCTGGGGGCTAGTAATAATGATCTGCTGTGGAATCATTATTTTGGACAGTGGAGATGGAGCAAAGGGAACAGCACAGCGGTGACAGAGCACATGTAGAGAGGCAATTACATTATTTCCGAAACTTCACTGCAGAAAACAGATTTACCATTCTGCACTTATACTCTCCAAGATTAATGAACTATATAAATGCACTGTACAAAAATGACTTGCCATTATCATATTTAAAGCTGAATATTACAAAAGGACGGATAGAAATTGTACTTCGTGTGGAAATATATAAATGAACTGGTTTTAAATTGAGTTAAACATGAAAGTATTTTTTAAAAGTCAGATCAGATACTGCAAATGTGCCCTTTAAAGTGTTTTTAGTTAGAAAAAGTTACAAAAAAGTCTACTGAATATAGAAATCTGGAGACTTCTGCACATGTGTAATTTTCTCCAGACAGGGCAGCCTGTGGTGAGAGGTGTTAAGAAAACAAACCGTGGCCAGAACCTAATTTTCTACTTGTAAAATAATAATGTGCACCCCTCTGCATGCATGTGAAAGTGTGAATTTGAATCTGTGTGTGAATGTTGGTCTCTTTGTGGAGAACAGCAGTTTGCTTTTAATGAGAGAGAGAAGGACGAGAGAGGAAGAGGAAGATTCAGTGCCAGAATCTTGCATGGCAGCCAAAAGGGCTTTACTCTAATTCATTCAGCTACAGGAGTTGCTTTCTTTTTTACTACTTCCATCCATCATGCACACAGATAATAGATGCTCTTATTATCACTGTGAAATGTGCTATCTCGCTACAAGATTACCATGCCGAGACAATGCCAAGATACAATAAATACATCATAAATATCCAATTTGAGCTCCGTTCTCGAGACAGTTTGCATATTGCTCGGCTGGCTTTAGGTGCACCTCATCCCATCATTTCTGAACAGCACGCCAACTGATATGGCAACATTAACCATCTGGCGATAAATGAGGAAAGAATTCTCACCTAATTTATCAAGCAGCGGGGATGTTTTTCTCCCCATTGATCCACTTCTATTCTTCCTTCATTTGCATTGGAGCTGTTTGCAATGTTTTCTCCCTCAACTCTGAATGGTAATTTAGGAGAATTATTCCAGCAATTAATGTGTGCAAAAAACATCCTCAGTTCTTTTGAATTATCATTAATATATATCCAAAAACATCCTATCTCCATGCACAAATACTCAAATTTTGCCAGTGGGAACCTGCTTTTCTGAGTTCACATTTATTGATTGTTCTATGTGAAAGGTTTATGGATAATGAATCCTGGAAAAATGTGGCATGCCTATTTTGTTGCTTTGGTTGTGGATGTGGGTGTGCTGTTTGTGTGTTGTTTGTTTATCTGTTTCCTCTTTAGAATTCATTCACAGTAACGTTAGAAACTCTTCATTCCATTACACAACAGCAGTAAAACATGTTTAGTATGAAATTAACACATTTGCATTACATGCAACTTGCAGCTTTTGTCCCCACTTAATATTTAGCACACTTGCAAATTCATTTTAATTTGATTTCCACTCAGACAGCATCAGCTCCTAACAGCACTGCTCTCTGTGGAAACTTTATCTATGCAGTGACATCAGGGGAAATATTGAAACATAGAGTGTTCTGTGAAGAATCTGGGGACAGATAGTAAGGAGGAAGCTTATGGCAGCTTGCTGGAGACTTATGGTGTAGTACAGAGTTTGTGAAGCTTGATGGAAGAGAAAAACATGTCAAAGTATTTCAGGTGCAGCAGAATGAGACAAAGGATCTCTATTTGAAATGGGTTTATTGAGCTACTGAATTGAGAATGGCTTTAAAATCAGTTCAGTTCTTGAATTTGAGGTAGCAAACAGGATGCAGGATTGCAGTTTGAATGAAGTAAAATAAACTGAAAAGAGATTCATGTGATTGTAATTTTAACTAGAATGCATCTTCCTGTCATTGCAATTCTGCGTTCTGTGGGTGTGACCGATTCCATTCAAATTCACAATAATGAAACCAAGGGAGCCAGTTCTTAAATTTTACATTTTGCTCAACACTGATTTGAAGACATAAAAACAAATTTCCTGTTTTATTTAAGTGCTTTTTTTCTTTCCTTTTTTCCTCTCTATTGCCTCTGTTTTCCTTCTACAGTAACAGGGCGAAGGCAGAAAAACCTAAATGAAGATTCCCTGCTGTTGTTGCAGCTCTCTGAGCTGAACAGCTTCTTTTGTTCACAACTATGGATTAAAGAAAATTCCTTATAAAAATCACTCCCCTGATGTGCCACTGTTTGTTAATGAGGTCATAAATTGCAAGCCGCCCTGCTTTATGGTGATTATTATTTCAATTTTGTAGGCTTGCGTTCAGGTTTTATTTTCTACTTGATAACGTAGAGTGCTGAAATAGAAGGCTGCAAGTTGCGAGGCTTGAGAAAACATTGGGCTTGGACCAGTAAACAGTACATTAGGACTGCTGTGACTGATGGCATAGTTAGCAGTGACATGAAAATTTATGACTGACTGCATCTATAGCACTCCTATAAAAGGTTGTAAAAATTACAACATGCTAAAGGCATTGAAAAGAGAAATTTGTTGTGGTAAAATAGCTATTTTGAGGAGAATACAGAGCCAGAAGAAAGGCTGTGATAAAGATTATGTGGAATTGGTGTCTGAGGCTTCAAGACATGATGCGAACAAGATATGATTATAGGAAGATCTCCAGAGATCAGGGCATTGATTTTTCTTCTTAAACCAGTCTAGCTTTGGTCAGCCATATCAAAAGAGCACCGTTTCTTCAATCAAAACCTATTTGTTCAATGTTTATGGAAAATGTAGGTGGATTTTTTTTTTTTTTGCAGTGCTCATCTTCCCACAATCTCATCTGCATATCCACTTCAGTCAGCTGTGGAGGTCTAGCAATGTACAGAATGCATTTTATTTCAAGGAAACTTCTTGTGTCCTATTTTGTATGTAGGTTTTTTTTGTATGTGATCTGTCTTTATTAAATATTCATGTTCATGTGTCTGAATTCACATACACATCAGGCACACTGTGAAGTGCCAAAAAAAAACAGGTATGAAGTGGATTCAGGAGAACTGGGCTGGCAGAGCTGTGTGAAATGAGGAGTCAGTGATATTTTTTCCAGACATGTGGTTCAGGCTCTCAGAAGCTGCCATATGGCCACGATTACACTCATTTATGAAACGTCTCACACTGGATGCTTTTAGACTGCTGCTGTGTCTCCTAAGTGTTTGTCCTCTGCACTCAATTAAACTAGAGAGGGCTGTGTATGTGAGTTTGTGCAATACAGAGAGAGAGAAAAACACAGAGGCGTGTGGGGTTATGTAAAAATGCATTGTTATGTAAAAAGAGTGTATATTTACAGCCGATCTCTGTACCTACTATGACAATACAAATTTATTGTTAACAGAGTAAGATGACATTTACTGCTTTGACTGTTTTGACTGCTTTAGTTAGACAACACAGTGAATCATCTTAATATCCATTTATTTGCAACAACCTTAAAGAATTTAGCAAGGACATTTCAGATAAGTCCTATTTCTATTTTTGACATCTGTCAATAAGACATGAAAATTCACCCTAAATTCTAAATATTGTACATGTTATTGAACAGCACAACGATGCTTAATTAATTTTTTTACTATTTGTTTTGATCTCATTATTCTTAATCAAAATGTCCTAACTCACTCTTCCTGTGAAATGACAGATTCTTTCTAGTGACCCATATAGGAATTCTCCAATAATTTAGTCTGCTGAAACCCTGCTTCTTGCATTCGACTGGATGCTCGCATTCAGTTCTGCCTCCATCCACTCAAAAACTGATGGATTGAACCACCACCAAATGTACGTCACAACTTCGTCACGACTTTAAGACTTTGCATAAATGCTACAAGTAAAAGCACTTTACATTGCAGCATGGAGCATTACATCTTGGTGACCAGGGGCGTCACAGCTGGGGAGAAAATGATTTTGAGAAGGCCCCATAGCAAGTTGTGTGCAGTGGGCTCAGAATCCTTAGCGATTCCTCTGATGGTGACACTGCTTTTGTAGGTATGTAACCCTGCCAAAATAAGAAACATAAACCATTAATACTGTATATTTTCAAAACTTATGCTGCCCATTCTTCATTTCATAAAAAAAGTCAGTAGTGAGCGTATAAAACTCTAAACCTTAGAACATAAGCATTATGTGTGTATTTATGATCCAGTGAACTGAAAAAAAAATAACCTACATGTCTTCAGACTTTAAATAGTTGCACAAATGGTATCTGCACTTTGTCTCTGTGTGTGTGAATAAACGCAAGCGCATGCGGGCATGAGCCGCTGCTTGTCATCACTTGCCCTCATGTCTGCCTCTTGTCCCCTGCTGTCTCCCTCTGTCAACGTTATCACACACTCTTATCAGTGTGGCGGCACCATTTTTCTGAACAAATTCTGGCCCTCATGCTCCTCCCCTATTCATGGTCCTGCATTCTCAATCACCTCTCATTTACTTGCTCTTCCTTTCAAATAGAATAAGCAGTGTATGAGTTTTATGCATTCTTATGCTGCTGGCACCAGAGTTGGACTCTTATTAAAGTTCTGGCCAATATGATAAGCAAATAATTATTTTCATGTTATTTGATGAATAAATGGCCAATATTTAAATTATTTGTTATTTTGTAAACTACAAATAAAATACTAAAAATCTGAAATCAGATAATAAATTATGTAAGTGAATTTATTATTATAATCTACAGTAATAAACCTACACTATAAACCATGCTGGGCTAAATACAACCCAGCACTGGTTAAAATATGGACAAACCCAGCGATTGGGTTGTTTTTGACCCAGCGGTTGGATTACTACCCAGAAGGTTGGGTTAAATATTTAACCCAACTGTTGGTTGAAAACAACCCATCGCTGGGTTTGTCCATATTTAACCCAGCAATTATTCATTCTGAAATTTGCTAAAGCTCACATTTAACAGTGTTTTTAAATTAGTAGTGTTTTAAAGATTAACCTTTAAGGAATAGGTTTACACAAAAAAATTAAATTTGCTGAACATTTACTCACCCTCAGGCCAGGGTCTCCAAGATGTACAGTAGATTGTTACTTCATCAGATTACACAACAGATTTGGATAAGCATTATTATAGTCGATAAAAACATCCACAAGTAATCCACATGACTCCAGTCCATCAATTAACATCTTGTGAAGTGAACAGCTGTGTGTTTGTTATAAATAAAGCCATTACAGTGTTTTTAACTGCAAACTGTTACTTCTGGCAAAAACCCCCGCCCATAATCCATAAAAATGCTTCCAAGGCGAAAAAGTCCATGCCCTGTTGTCCTCTTACATCAAAATCTACTGATATATTTGTTTAGAACTGTTTTGAACTGTTTTTGCTTGTAAACTGTGCTTGATTTCTCTCATGATTCAGACAAGATGACTTTTTCCCCTGGAAAAAACAATATTATGAACTCCAGACCTGAGTAAAGCAAAGTTCTAAGATGAGTCTGATATGTGATTAACATTAGTGCTTGTGCAATTTTTTCTTTAATAACGACTGTTTGCCAGGGTGACAAGCCAAGAAATGTAAGTTGACAACCTGACTCTTTTGCTAGTTGCTATTATAGCAGTTTATGCCTCATGCTGGTGCGTAATCCTCCGCTGTCATTCTTCTCTACCGCTTTGCTGTGCATCACTTTTCCTGCCTCTGTTACCATGAGAACCGAAGACAGAGCTGAATTTTTTTTGCTGTCACCATTCTGAGATAACCCCAAGAGGTACATATGCATGTCCCATTTCAAACCAGCTGGGGGCAATCAGTTTTGACATCAAAACTTAATACGACATGAGATTAGAGTCTAAATGTTTCATGCGTCTTCTTAATGACTAAGAACTGTGAGCTTCAACATCACCAAAAATCCTTAGTGTTCAGACACTGTTTTCTCAAATGTTCATAACTCCTTTCTAAAAACTCTGATCAGCATTCGTTGTGAGTGATGATGATGACGTATCTAGCGTTAAAACTCCAACATCAGCAATAGCAGACTCACTCGAATGCTCCCACCAAAAATCCATCATTTACCCTGTAAGTGAGTGGCTCTCTTGGGCCTCATGTACCACCCCAACACCTCTATTGCAACATGTGTGAGAATGCACACTATTTTACTAGCATTTGAATAGTATATTTGAGATTTTTTTTGACACATCAGTCCATAGCATCCCTCTCAGGCATCTTGGGTTTATGGGCCTTGCTCAAGGACACACTGGCAGTAGTCTCGGCCTCAGTCTGACCCTTTACTGACCATCTGATGCACACTGCACAGAAAACTGGAATACTTTTCAATCTTGTAAACTCTAATCTGATTGTCTTTAGGCAATTTCAAAGAATAAAAGCACACTTCTAATCAGTCTCCCTGAAAATAAAGTTGTTTACAACACTCTAAAAAAATGCTGGGTTAAATACAACCCAGTGCTGGGTAAATATTGGACAGAACACATGCTGGGTTGTTTTCAACTAACAGTTGGGTTAAATGTTTAACCCAACCTTCTGGGCAGTAACCCAGCCACTGGGTCTAAACAACCCAATCGCTGGGTTCATCCATATTTTACCCAGCACTGGGTTATATTTAACTTTACTATTTGATGCCAGGCAAAACCCTACGGTGGCCGAGAGAGCTCAACAGGCTGCAAATAGAAAAAACACCTGCAAATTAAGAAAACAACTTCATCATTTTGACAACACACGCGCTGCAAATGCTCACAACACAACCAAATAAAGAAACGCACTGCAAATAGAAAAAAACGCTTGCAAATTAAGAAAACAACTTCGTCGATTTGACAACACATGCGCTGCAAAAACACAACCAAATAAAGAAATGCACTGCAAACACGTTGCGTTGTGAGCATTTGCAGTGCGTTTCATTATTTGGTTGTGTTGTGAGCATTTGCAGCACCTGCTGACAAATTGATGAAGATGTTTTCTTGATTTGCTGGTGCATTTTCTATTTGCATGTGTTTTCTGAAGCTGCAGCACGTTGAGCTCTCTCGGCCACCGTAAAAACCAGACATTATTATATCATCAAAAGCATGTAGTGTATCAACCAGATTCCTTCACTCTAAAATATGCTGGGTTAATTGCAGCTATTTTTCCACAGATATATCTCCCAGGGATATTATAGTTAACTAAAAATAAAAAATAAAAAGAATAAAAATATGTAAACATTAAAAAAAAAAAGACAAAAACAGCTAAAATTAAATTAGATAAAATGAAAACAGAAAATATAAAAAACTGTTTCAAAATATTAATGAAAACTGTAACAGTATGCTATCTAATGGTACGAAAATGAGACGTTAAAAAGGCCTTATAGAAAAAAATTCTCTAAATTCTCTAAAGATCACAGTGAAGTCCGAGCCTGCTCTCTCAAAGTTTTATGTCTCAATAAATTTAATGAACTAGGGCTAAGAAATTTGACCAAACAAGAAAGCTTAGATATAAAGCTATATAATTAAAACTAATAAATCGTAAATATTATTACATGTTTCTAAGTAAAGACAACTTCCTGACGTCAGCGTCCGATAAATAAAATACGCGCGTACTAAACGCACGCTCGTTATTTTAGTGCGCTCTTCTTTGGCGCACTACGGTAAAGGGTGGACTTTTGTTGTCTGCTGGAGCTGGAGACAGACAGCTGAGAGTGAAACAGCCGTGTGTGCGTGTATGTGTGTTTGGTGCTTGAAATTCAGACGCGCTGCACGGCGTCTCGTCCCGAAACCCAAGACGACAACCAAGAAGAGTCACTTGGATTACTGTCAGCAGGTCTAAAGCCCGAACACATTTGTTTTTTTCCAAGAAAACTTGCTGGTGTTTTCTCTGTTAGGGCACAGGCAAAACCATCGCATTTTCACCTTTTAAAAGCAGCAGTCTTCTCGGAAGGGGCCGCACCTTCAGCTGAACATCATCCAGGTAGGTTTATGAAAGTTCTTGTGCTGTATCGAGGCCAAGACCATTGTACTAGTCACCCCAACAAAATACTAGAGAAAGAAAGGGGTCATTTAAAATGGTGTTGTTTTAGTGTGCGGTTATTTTGTGATTGAATTATGTACATCATTTACTCCTTTGATCAACTTTTTGTGCTGCAGCATCCCGCACGTTATGGTTATTTAAACAGCTGCGTTGTCTGAAGTGAGTGTGTTTGAAGTGAAGGATATAGTTTAGTTGAGAAATGCTTCTTCAGACTGAGTATTGCTAATTAAGCTGTTGTACGCTGGATTGGTTCATTCAGATGCTCATATGACTAGCTCTTGACGTTTACATGTGCTTATGCTCAGGTCTTTAAATGAAAACTCTGTGTTTATGCTATGCATTGACTTTATTATCATTTGTATTAATATTCTTATTATGCTTGGTATTAATAATAGTATTTTATTTATTTATTTAATTAATTTAATTTTTGCAGGGCTAGAATACTTCTAACTGGTCAATGCGTCATGGAGCAGTCAAATACTTTATATGTATTTATATGCATATTTTATATTCCTTGCCATCAGAGAAGTGTTATGGAGTACTATTGTGTAAGGTAATCAGTACAAAGTTTTTATACCAGTATCAATGAGTATTTTCAGTTGTTAGATTTATAATAATGTATGGATTGTATTGTATTGTATTGTAAGATAAATTTCCTTAAAAAGGGCAGTGAAGTATAACCAACCAACTAACTAATTCACTAATGAACTGGATATTTCACCATTACCCATGGCAAAATACTGGCCGTAGTTTCATATCACAATATCAAAGCAAAAGTTAGAACAGATAATTTATGCCAAAAACAGTAACTACAACTATACCCTTTAATAAAAATGGCCTCAAATTACATTGTTAATATTTCTCTATATAAGCTGCACACAAAACATTTGAGTGATAAATAAGCTCAGAAGTCCTGACAAAAGAGAGAAAAGCTAAAATATGTCAGCTAACCAACCAGTCTGTATGAGAAGATTAATGATATATTCATTAATATTGTTGCAGTGTTGGTCTTCTTGCTAGGCTAATTGTTTTCTATGTTGTGATGGGTCATTTATAAATTATTTTCTAGGGTCATATTCAAGTAGCCCAACTCGACTTACCTTGATCAATGGCTAAGTCAGTGTCTGAATTTGCTCTCTTAATTCGGTTCACTCTTTGCTGATATTGTGCACTCAACCACAATATACTATGTAGGGGTTAGTGAATGAGTGAATGAATTCAGACACAGCTTATGTCTCTCAATCTAGAGAGTTGCATTTTGGATTTCAGAGGCGTGTTCCAGGTTGGCTCAGCTGACTCATCTGATGCCTAAAAAAAGCTGTCTAGGTAGACAGATCAGTAGATTTTGAGACGTAACCAGAGGCAAAACAAAGACCTCTGTTCCTGGATATGTTCCCACTTACTGTCCTTATTTTCACACGAATGTCTAAGTATGGAAAATAATTGCCTTGCACCTTGTCTTGTGGGCAATTAATTAAATTGAAACAGTGTCTTTTG
>JAFVLL020025572.1:0-17288 GCA_021397915.2 Tor tambroides | reverse complement strand
TAAAAGTGCTCGATGCAATGTTGTTCTGTGGACCTTTGCCTTTCTAACTAAACCGGGATTTCAGCAGTGGACGCGTTTGTGACTCTTTATTACAATGATAATGGTACGTACTGCTTTTTTATTCTGCATGTTTTGATGTGTACTGCTTACACAAATTTAGCAAATACATTCCTTATAAGCTTTCAATCGAAAAACAGCGATCTATCATTTATGCTTGAGGCTTAGACCTTCAGAATGATATATAGTTTGTCAAGATTAACTTTGTTGAGGAATAGATTAAATGAAACGGGACAATGACATATGCAAACAAAGAGTGTTCGGTGTGAGAGCGCCCTGGTGCGGGTTAACAGGTTAAACAGGCATTGACTCGAGTTGAACCCCCTTCGGGTTGCCCAGCGGGTCGATTGTTTGTGCCTGATTCAGTCCGCACCGCCGTCTTGCGATGGGGCCACTCCTCCAAACTCACGTGTCATACAGGTGTGAGGAGGTCGCTGGCAGCCATCCGACAGCATTTTTGGTGGCCTGCCATGGTTGAGGACGTCCGTCGGTTCTTGGGGGCGTGCGAGGTTTGTGCTCAAAATAAAACATCTAATAAATCTCCCGTTGGTCTGCTTCATCCCCTCCCCATTCCTTCCCACCCCTGGTTGCATATTGCCCTGGATTTTGTTACCAGTCTCCCTCCATCCAGTGGCAATACTGCAATCCTTACTGTGGTGGATCGCTTTTCTAAAGCGGTTCACTTCATTTCCCTTCCCAAACTCTCCTCTGCTAGGGAGACGGCCCGGGTGGTCATTGACCATGTCTTTCAGATTTCATGGTCTTCTGGAGAACGTGGTCTCTGACAGGGGACCCAGTTCGTCTCCCATTTTTGGAGGGAATTCTGTCGACAGGGAATTCTGTCGACAGCTGGGTGCTTCCGCCACTCTGTCTTCAGGATTCCATCCACAGACCAACGGCCAAACCGACTGCGTTAACCAGGATCTCGAGCAGATGCTCCGATTCCTGGCTTCCCACAACCCCTCCTCCTGGAGTCAGCAGCTAACTTGGGCTGAATATGTCTATAACTCCTTGCCGGTGTCTTCGACTGGGCTTTCCCCGTTCATGTGTTGTCTTGGTTATCAAACCCCTTTGTTTCTTTCCCAGGCTCTCGAGGCTGCCGCTCCCTCAGTCCAGGCATTCATCCAGCGTTGTCGCCGTACCTGGAGGAGGTCCAGGGAGGCGCTGATCCGGTCTGGGGGATATACCAAAAGAGCGGCTGACCACCATCGGACTGCGGCTCCGAATTTTGTTCGTGGGCAAAGGGTATGCTCTCTACGAGAGATTTGCCGCTTAAGGTTCCATCACGTAAGCTGGTGCCTAGATTTATTGGACCATACCCTATTGTCAAGGTTGTCAGTCCGGTAATGGTGCAGCTTCGTCTGCCTAATTCACTCCATCATGTTCACCCTGTTTTTCATGTTTCTCATATTAAATCTGTCTTGCGTTCTTCCCATTCCCCTCTTGTTTCCCCCCCCTCCTCCGCTGATGGCTGGGGGGCGCACCTGCTTTCATTGTCAGACAGATTCTTGATTCCAGACGCCGTGGACGGGGTTTTCAATATCTAGTGGACTGGGAGGGATATGGCCCAGAGGAGAGATCTTGGGTCCCAGCTCGGGACATACTAGACTGTGCGTTGATTGAGGGTTTTCATCGCCGTCAGTCTCATTCCGCCCCTGGAGGGAGGCGTACTGTCAGGTTGCAGGTTTCATCTGTCACTCCTCCTGCACGTGTTTTTTGTTTTGCTTTTCAGCGTGTCGGCCGCAAGCATTTATGTAAACTTTAAAATGGCTGCAAACTTTGTTTTTTCAGTTTTCCCGGTCAGTTGTTATGTTTTGTTTTTTGTCTGTTTTCCCAGTTACTCTTTTTGATTTCTTCGCAATCTTTGGCCAGTGGCTTATGGATTTTGTGCTCACTCGTTCTGGTGTGTGAGGGCATCTTTAACCTGTGTGGAGAGACTGTGTACCTGGAATCTTATCTTTGCCTGTTCTGGAGGGCTGTACTTCGTGAGAATCGGCTTCTGACCTGGATTTCGACATCTGCCTATTCCTGTCTGTACAAGCTACTCTGAGTGGTGTGGTCAACTGTCTGGACCTTGATTTCTGCCAGGATTCTGATCTTCTGACAATACTGAATAAATCACTTTGAGTCGCATTTCTGCATTTGAGTCCTTTATCCTAGACAACCCTGACAACTTTACTCAAAATTACTTGTTGTGTTTCTTTATTAATTAAAGTAAACCATAAACTCAATATGTTAGGGTAGAGTGGGGGAAAACTCCCCCATGGGGTAAAATGCCCCCCTACTGTTTTTCCCAAAATAACCACAAGATAAAGTCAAGATAATTTTTTATTGTAAATGTGGACTATGTTGACAAGAGTGATGTAGAAGTATTCACCATGAAGCTTACACTGGTGATGTACAAGAGAAAAAACGGATTTCACAGCAAATTATCTAATTTTCAACAGTAAGAAAAAAATTGTTTTAAAGCTTGTTGTTTTGAAGAACATCACAGTTGTATGTGATGTGAGAAAAGTAGGACCTGTAGATAGGGAGTACATATTATTTAATAAAAATATAAATATATTTTCAGAATGACAATATTTTTCTCAAACATAGTCAGTGGGGTAAAACGCCCCCAGGGAGCAATGAGCAATTACTGTAGTTATTCTGTTATGAACATCAAATCCTTTGTTTTTCCATCAAATGTATTCTAACTAGTTGGTTGAATAAAAATATTTGGATTTTATATTTAAAAAATACCTCAAGTTAGCTAGTTAGCTAGCCAGTTAGCATCAGCTAACAAAATGTTTCAAATAGGCTATTATAATTCTGCAATTCATAATTATAGATTATATTCTTTTTAATTTTAAGCAAAAACTGTCTCTACTCTGATTTTGCTGTAAAGCAAATTGCTTTGTCAGACTGGGGGCATTTTACCCCACCCATGGGGGTGTTTTACCCCATAGGTGGGGTAAAACGCCCCCCTTGGTACAAATTAAATTTTTGTTAAAAATCTAATAACATGAAAACTCTGGACATTTTTCATACTTTGTTTATAATTTATGTAAGTATCACTAAAACTATGATAACTTTTCTGAACACATTTAACTTTTGTTTCACAGGAAAAAAATGACACTGTCCTTAAGGGGGGTGCTTTCCCCCACTTTACCCATATGTAACATTTGTAGCTTTAAATTAAATAATGTGCAAAACTGATTTTTTTAAAGTAAAATCTGTGTATTTTAATAAGCCATATTTGCTGAGGGCAGGCATAATTTTTTACAGTGTACATTTTCTGTAAATCAGTTTTGATTAAGGCATCCGGTACATTACTATTTCCAACAACAAGGTATGTGCCTAAGTACATAAACATTTTCCTATAAAAATAACATTATCCTTATTTCTGCATAATTTCTCTCTCAATATAGCCTTTAACTCTGAATTTATGACCCGACCCCCTCCCCCCCTCCCCCTCCCCCTCCTTATTTAGTGCCTTTCAAGTATGTGACTTGGTTCATACTTTGTAAAGTTGTTGAGATCTCTAAACTAAACTTTTGAGGAGACAAATGTGGGAGATCCAGAGTCTCTAGCTAATGAGAAATATATGAACACAGTGTGTGACCTCTGGTTAGCTTCAATGTCATTTATCCACACCATTTCAAGCAAAGACAATACATGCATTGTCATATTTGTACTTGTTTTATGTACAATGCACAGTGTTTTATTGCACAATGATTTAACAGAGGAAACCATAATCTATATTTACATACATGCAAAAATGAGCTTTAAGACACAAAATTTCAATGTTAAACAAAGAAAAAAACAAACAAACAAACAAAAAAACACTGGTACACTAGTGTTACTGTCAGACTTTGTCTCTCTGTGTCTTGTGTTTCCGCTCCTCTCGTGCCCATATTTGGACTTCCTGTTCCTTTCCTCGTTTAATGTCATCATTAGTTTATTAGTCCCCAGCCTTGTGTTGTTAATTATCTAGCCTTCCCAGTGTTCTTAAGCCCTGCGTTTCCCTGCCTCTGTGTCCTGTCTTATCGTCATTCTGTGTACTTCCATGTCTCCAGCGATCCCTGAGTTTTGTCAATAAAAGTCTAAGTTTTGAAGGAAGTTCCTCGTCTCCTCGTTCCTGGCTCCCTACCCCTACGTGTACCATGACAGAATCTGACCTGACCCAAACAAAGTAAGTCCCACCTTCCCACCTTCCCGTTGTGTTTTCGTTTTAAGAGTTTTTTTCCGGCGGCATGGACGCCACCTCTCGTTTCACCGCCCTAGCCCATCAGGGGCTACCGTTCTATGAATTCTCGGAGAAGTTCTGCAAGATCGCCGCGGCGACGGCGTGGGATGACACGACACTGAATCCTCTGTCCTGGCTCGGGGCCAACTACCACCGTCCCGTGGACCTCCCAGACACCACTGGACTGAGTTGGAGAGAAGCCCGCCGGCAGAGAGTATGGCAAGCCCGCCGGTCATTACTCTCCCTGCCCGAGGCCATCACCGGAGGAGCGGGGTCCGCCTAGCGCCTGCTAGGTGCTGCGTGGCAGGCTGTTTTTGGACGCTGCGCGCCGCCCCCTAGATGATTTTTCCCGTCCACGACCACCGCCCAGGCGCCGAGGGGAGGCCCCGAAGGCCCCTTCCGAGGCGTCGGCTGGGGCCTGGGGCCCCCGGGGGCCCCACGGATCGGCGACGAATTTTCGCACTTTTTTGCGTCTTTTGTTGCAATCTGCAGGTCGGCCACAGGGGGGCAGACTCCTGAACACAGACCGCCTACGGGAGGCGCGTCGAATAGGTTGGGGGTGGGTGTCCACGGGCAGCCTAAATGTCCCACGGAGAGCTTACTGTGCCGGGAGCTCCCCATTGGCCCTCTGGCCGTCTAAGGACCGCCCCCGGGCCCCGCCCACTGACCACAGACAGCCTATTCGTCCCCCTAACCGCCTATATGACCACGAACAGCCTATTCGTCCCCCTGCAATCTAATTGACGCCCCCGGGCCCCGCCCACCGACCACGAATAGCCTATTCGTCCCCCTAACCGCCTATGTGACCACGAACAGCCTATTTGTCCCCCTGCAATCAGCAGCACCAGGCCCCACTGACCCCAAGCAACCCTATTTGTCCACAGCCGCCCTGTGGCACAAACAGCCCTATTTTGTCCCTTAAGCCGCCTATGTGACCACGAACAGCCTATTTGTCCCCCTGATCACCTATATGACCACGAAAGGCCTATTTGTCCCTCTGACCACCTATATGACCATGAACTGCCTGTTCGCCCCCCCCGACAACCTATATGACCACGAAAGGCCCATTTGTCCCCCTGACCACCTATATGACCACGAAAGGCCTGTTTGTCCCCCTGACCACCTCAATGACCATGAACTGTCCATTTGTCCCCCTGACAACCACTATGACCATGAACTGCCCATTTGTCCCCCTTACAACCTATGTGACCAAGAAAGGCCCATTCGTCCCCCTGAACGCCTGTGTGACCACGAGCAGCTTGTTTTTTATGATGGGATAGATTGTAAGTGGGACCTCCAGATCTCAGTTTCTAGAAGAGATATCAAACTGAAACCTGCGTTCTTGTGCTCGTGTGGACATGCCCTGCTTGTGGTGTGATATTCAAGAAGACTGGAGAAACTTAATTTGAGTGCAATGATTTTACTGCGTAATACCAGCAGTACAGTGATCAGGAAACACCGTAGAGCAGTTTCATGTACAGTAGAGTTCGTAAAGTTACTTAATTTGCATAAAAATGCATTGTCCATGGAAAGGCTGTGTAGGTCATGTCAAATAAGTTACATGTGTCACTTGACCACCCGTAACTTATTTGACGGGACCTACACAGGCTTTCCGTGGACAATGCATTAATAGGTAATAACTTAAGTTTATAATAATTTTATTATGCAAAACGTACAGTGCTACACTCAGGAAACACCGTCTGACAAGTTCATGTACATTACAACTCATTAATATTCATATTTACCCCAAAAAAGTTCTGTACACGGAAAGCCTGTGTAGGACCCGTCAAATAAGTTACAGGTGTCACTTGCTGATGTTGGAATTTGGAGTTGGATTTTGGTGAATTTCACCACATGTGGTGCATGACCACCCGTAACTTATTTGACGGGGCCTCCACAGGCTTTCCGTGGACAATGCATTAATAGGTCATATTTTATAAATAAGATGATTTTATTGCATAATACCTACAGTACAGTGCTCAGGAAACACCGTCCTGCAGTTTCATGTACATTGTAGCTCTTAAAATGGCTTAATTTGCATAAAAATGCACTGTACACGGAAAGCCTGTGTAGGCCCCGTCAAAAAAGTTGCAGCTGTCACTTGACCACTCGTAACTTGTTTAACTAGACCTACACAGGATTTCCGTGGACAATGCATTAATAAGCTATAATTTAAGTTTATAATCATATTATTATGCCAAAAGTACAGTGCTACACTCAGGAAATGTCGTCTGACAAGTTCATGTACATAATGACTCATTAATATTCATATTTACCCTAAATAAGGTCTGTCCAAGGAAAGCCTGTACAGAGGCTTTCCGTGGACAGACCTTTTTCCTGAGTGTTTCCTGAGTGTAGCACTGTCCTACAGGACCCATCAAAAAAGTTACAGGTGTCACTTGCTGATGTTGGATTTTGGAGTTGGATTTTGGTCAATTTCACCACATATGGTGCATGACCACCCGTAACTTATTTGACGGGGCCTCCACAGGCTTTCCGTGGACAATGCATTAATAGGTCATATTTTATAAATAAGATGATTTTATTGCATAATACCTACAGTACAGTGCTCAGGAAACACCGTCCTGCAGTTTCATGTACATTGTAGCTCTTAAAATGGCTTAATTTGCATAAAAATGCACTGTACACGGAAAGCCTGTGTAGGCCCCATCAAATAATTTGCACGTGACTCGGCAAAATCGCAGGAAGTGACCACGTGCAACTTATTTGACGGGTGCCTTCACAATGGAATAAGTTGCACGTGTCAGCGGCCCCCGTTCGGCCCCCGAAGGTCCGTTGGGCCTCAAATTTCACAGAAAGTTGCGTCACTTGGCCCTCGACGACATACCGAGAGGGCTAGGTCGGGAGATGCCAAAAAATATGTTTCATTGCTCTTCCTACCTCTCTGTCTAATATAGATCTCTGTGGGGGATGGGCATGTGGAGCAGTGTCTTTCTCAGTGCCTACTTGGCTCAGGAAGCATCTAGAGCCATGAAAGTCTGGAACCCAATTCGGGGGGCCCTGACGGTCCCCTGTGATGAATCTTGGGGCCCTGCAACCTTTGTGACCCTGCGTTTCCGACGTCCCTCTTTCAACTTATCAATGGAAACTTCACAGGTGGTTCACGGTCAAGGGGGTCTTTTTTCGGCCGATCGAGGCAGACACAGACACGGAACTCCGGACACTGTCCCGGGGGACCGTGACGTATATGTCCATTTCTGGGCGATCGGACCTTTCTGTCTCACTGTCCACAAAACACCTAGGAAAATGAATGGAATAAGTTGCGCACGTCAACGGCTCCCGTTCGGCCCCTGGGGGGCCTAGGGGCCTCAAACTTCACGTGCTGGTAGCCTAGGGGCCCCCGAATACCATATTGAGCAGACAAGTGTCTACCCGAACGCAAAGTTGTTTTTGCGCATTTTGGAAAAAATCTCTCACACAGGCCGCTTCCTCACATATCACCTAAAACCCTTTTGATTTAACTCAAGTGCCCTGATGTGAAAAGATTTTTGAACTGAAGAAACACATGCTTAGAAGTTACCTATATTTCCGAAACTCTGTCCCCTGATTCGGGGGCCCCTAGGCTACCACCGTACCGAATTTTGAGGTCCTGTGACCTTTTGACCCCTGTATACCCAACATCCCACTGGCAACTTATTCAATGGAAACTTCACAGGTGGTTCGCGGCCAAGGGGGTCTTTTTTCGGCCGATCGAGGCAGATACGGACACGGAACTCTGGACGCTGTCTCAGGGGACCGTGACGTGACGTATATGTCCATTTCAGGGCGATCGGACCTTTCTGTCTCACTGTCCACAAAACACCTAGGAAAATGAATGGAATAAGTTGCGCACGTCAACGGCTCCCGTTCGGCCCCTGGGGGTCCTAGGGGCCTCAAACTTCACGTGCTGGTAGCCTAGGGGCCCCCGAATACCATATTGAGCAGACAAGTGTCTACCCGAACGCAAAGTTGTTTTTGCGCATTTTGGAAAAAATCTCTCACACAGGCCGCTTCCTCACATATCACCTAAAACCCTTTTGATTTAACTCAAGTGCCCTGATGTGAAAAGATTTTTGAACTGAAGAAACACATGCTTAGAAGCGAACTATGTTTCCGAAACTCTGTCCCCCAGTTCGGGGGCCCCTAGGCTATCACCATACCGAATTTTGAGGTCCTGTGACCTTTTGACCCCTGTATACCCAACATCCCACTGTCAACTTATTTCAATGGAAACTTCACAGGTGGTTCATGGTCAAGGGGGTCTTTTTCGGCCAATTAAGTAGATACGGACACGGAACTCTGGACGCTGTCCCGGGGGACCGTGATGTGACGTATATATCAATTTCGGGCCGATCGGACAATGTCACATTTTTTGGAACAACGTAGAAACTCAAAACTTTGGATCTCACATCGGGACCCCCTTGACTACCCTCGTGTAGAATCTCGAGGTCCTATGACCTTTTGAAGCCAAGATATAGAAACATCCTGCTTTGACAAAAAACAGGTGGTTAGTGGTCAAAATAGGCTTTCCGTGGCACTGAGGAAGACTATGGTGAAGTTTAGGTGAAAATAGGCACTCCGCGGTCATTTAGGTGGTTAGGTGTCAGAATAGGCGTTCCGTGGCACTGAGGAAGACTATGGTGAAGTTTAGGTGGTTAGGTGTCAGAATAGGCGTTCCGTGGCACTGAGGAAGACTATGGTGAAGCTTAGGTGGTTAGGGGTCAAAATAGGCACTCCGTGGGCATTTAGGTGGTTGGTGGTCAAAATAGGCTTTCCGTGTCACTGAGGAAGACTACGATGAAGAATAAGAGTCCCACGCAGTGCGAGGGCGCCCCTAGAGGCGTCCGTACAGAGGCTTTGGCTGATTTTGTGGCCTTACCCGCTTTTTCGTAAAATGTCCACGTCACCATTGGAATAAGTGGCTCGTGTCGTCCACAAGTGAGTGCGAGCCCATGCATCCAATGGCAACTTTTTTTAATTGAAAAAATACCACGAACTACCTGACTTCCCTTACCAAGCCCAGTGCCCGCTCCTCGACAGCGCCCTCCAGTGCCCGCTCCTCAACAGCGCCCTCCAGTGCCCGCTCCTAGACAGTGCCCCCCAGTGCCCGCTTCTCCAGGGCCAGTCCCTGCAGTGCCCGCTTCTCCAGGGCCAGTCCCTCCAGAGTCTGTGCTGCCCAAGCGCCCCCAAGAGTCTGCGCTTCCAGAGCGCCCCCAAGAGTCCGCTCCTCCCGAGCGCCCCCAAGTGCCCGTTTCTCCAGAACGCCAGCCCGATCAAGCCCCTACTTCCCCCCAAGGAAATTTTTTTTGGGGGGGTAGTAGGGCTCCTGCTATAGAGGCCGAGGCGGGGGCTGGGGCCACAGCCTCGGAGGCGGTCCCGCCATGGCCGCCCAAGCTCCCTGCTCCACCATGGCTCTCCGAGTCCCCTGACCCGCCATTGCCTCCCGAGTCCCCTGACCCTCCATGGCCCCCCAAGTCCCCAGACCCGCCATGGCCTCCCAAGCTCTCAGATCCACCATGGTCTCCTGAATCCCCAGATCCGCCATGGCCGCCCAAGCTCCCAGATTCGCCATGGCCTCCCGAATCCTCTGCTCCGCCATGGTCTCCCGATTGCCCCTATCAGCCATGGCCGCCCAAGCTCCCAGATCCGCCATGGCCTCCCGAGTCCCCTGACCCGCCATGGTCCCCGGAACGGGCGCCGCCCTGGAGGCCGGTAATCCTGCCTCCTGTTCCCTGGAGGCCTTGAGAGTGCCCACCCCCCCTCCCCGTTGGATGTTGCTAGGCGCGGGATGCGCCTTCCAGGAGGGGGGAGTAGAGTCA
This sequence comes from Tor tambroides, assembly GCA_021397915.2. Classification (NCBI taxonomy): domain Eukaryota; kingdom Metazoa; phylum Chordata; class Actinopteri; order Cypriniformes; family Cyprinidae; genus Tor; species Tor tambroides. The sequence continues at coordinate 7,184 of JAFVLL020025572.1, read as the reverse complement.
GACTTTGTCTCTCTGTGTCTTGTGTTTCCCCTCCTCTCGTGCCCATATTTGGACTTCCTGTTCCATTCCTCGTTTAATGTCATCATTAGTTTATTAGTCCCCAGCCCTGTGTTGTTAATTATCTAGTCTTCCCAGTGTTCTTAAGCCCTGTGTTTCCCTGCTTCTGTGTCCGGTCTTATCGTCATTCTGTGTACTTCCATGTCTCCAGCGATCCCTGAGTTTTGTCAATAAAAGTCTAAGTTTTGAAGGAAGTTCCTCGTTTCCTCATTCCTGGCTCCCTACCACTACGTGTACTGTGACAGTTACATTTGTAAAAAAAAAAAAAAAAAATGTATTGCTCTTACAGTAAACATCTTGCACTTGTAAGTCCTTTGGTACCCTTGGAATTCTGAAAGGTTTAATGCTATTTAAATTATAGTTTTAGTATTTACAATATCAGTAAATGTTTAACGTTACTCCTGAAATAAAACTGAAGACATCTTAAGACAAAGCTGACATCTCAATGAGACATAAAAGAGAATCAACCCTTAGTATCCTGAGTAGAGAATAACCTCTGTCAGAGCCATAGCCTTGTGGCCAGCATATCGACGTGAAGGCACAACTGTGCTTCAGACGGCACGAGTTTGAATCCCAGCTGAAGGTACTTCCCTGCTCCTGTTCAATTCTCACCTGTCCAATTGTTTCCTGTCTCTACTCCTACTGTCCTGACCATTAAAGGTAAAAAAAAAAAACCTTTGCATCAAAAACAAACAAAAAACAACAACCTCTGAGCAGTAAAAAACTTCAGCACAACTTTGCTGATAAACCTGTTGTACACAATCTACCTCATGCCTTCCGCCCTCCGATTGATCGTTCATACTTTTTTCAAGTATTTTTTGCTTTATACAAATCTTCAATGATTTTTGTAGAGTACATGAAATGTAAGTATAACTTTTATGTTAGTAATAATTCCATATGAGCATTTACTGGACTGAAGCAGCTTGGCTTTTCTTGATTATCCATACCTGTTAAGAATTATTATTATTATTATTATTATTAACCTGTTAACCCGCACCAAGGCGATCTCGCACCGAACGCTCTTTGCTTGTACATGTCATTGTTTAGGAATAGAATAAATGAAATGGGACAAAGTTAATCTTGACAAACTATATATCATTCTGAAGGTCTAAGCCTCAAGCATCAATGATAGATCGCTGTTTTTCGATTGAAAGCTTATAAGGAATGTATTTGCTAAATTTGTGTAAGCAGTACACATCAAAACATCCATAATAAAAAAGCAGTACGTACCATTATCATTGTAATAACGAGTCACAAACGCATCCACTGCTGAAATCCCGGTTTAGTTAGAAAGATAAGAGTCCACAGAACAACATCTCAGAGCACTTTTAGTCCAGCGAAACAATAACGTTGTAATTTGGATGGATATTCCTTTGTTTACGTTTCATTTCTTCGGGAGAGTTATTGTTTGTGTCCGTTATGGAATAAATTGCGCTCAAAAACAGCGTCTTGGTAGAAAAACAACAACATGGTTTTGTAGCACGCAGTGTCACAAACAGAATGAGACCATCCAAAAAAAAGGTCACAGATCCACGGAATATTGTATATTTGAATTCTCGCGCTCTCTCGTGACGCACGCTGTGACGCACCTGTCATCTGACAGGGGCGTAACTTAGCGATCGCCTTTTTGCACAAATAACTCTTTTTCTTTTCTTTTTTTCTTCAACATTTTTCATGTGTGTGTGTTTTGGGAAACGTGGCTGTATCTGCGTTATTACCATCTGTATGAAGGCACATCAGCGTGTGATTACCGACTGTATGACTATCAATGTGAAGCTGTCAATGACCGGCTATTATTGAATATATGGCCCATCTGTATTTATTATCATCTGTATCGACGCACATCAGCGTGTGATTACTGACTGCAATCAGTGTGAATGTCTGGCAATATCAGTGTACGTCTGGCAGTCAGAGTATGTACTTGAGTATGTACTACATACAAAGCAAATTCTTTTTTTTCCTCTTCTTTTTTATTACTCAAATAATTCTTTTTGTATTTTTGAGTGCTCAAATAAATCACTTATATGGTGTCTAAAATTGTCTATTTTATAATTGAAAAACTATGCAGGAGTATTTATAATGACTAATATAGTTTGTATAATTCTGCAATATATTTGGTAAATATTCTCAGAAAAATGATTGCAGGAAAGGAATCTAATTTTTCATGGTATCTTCTTCAAATTTGAAATATAAACTCATGAGACACGTGACTTTCAACCCATTACTTTTCTGGATTGCTCCAGGACTTATTTCATGTATTTGTATATGAAAAAAAAAACAAAAAAAAAACATTCAGTGTGGAAAAACATTTTTCAAGGCACGTCAGTGTCTATAACTTTTTATCTTTTTGAGCATTATCAACTCTGGATGATGGATAGTAAAGCCTAGAGTGTCTTCTTTCCAAAGATACCTAAATTGTGTGTGTAGCACACTGTTGTCAGGAACTTTAACCATTTTAATTTAGGTAGGTCATTTTCACCTGTGAGGCCCAAAATGGGGGGTGCTGGCTAACAGGTTAAACATGAAATGTTCTGCTTATTACAGTTTTCTTACAGATTTATTACAGTTTTTAATCATATATTTGACATATCATTTGACGTTTGTTTAACTCGAACATCAAGTCAGTGCTGCTGTATGGAGCAGAAACAGGGATGACTACAAAAACCACCATGTAAAAGATCCAGGCATTTGTCAACCATTGTATCCGCCGGATCCTTTCAATTCATTGGCCACACCTTGAGAAAATCAGCATCCAATATCACAAGACAGTCTCTGACATGGAACCCACAAGGAAAAAGAAAAAGGGGACAGCCGCGGAACACCTGGCACCAAGACCTGGATGCAGAAGTCAAGCTGACAGGAATGGAATTGGGGCATCTGGTGATGGTAGCACAGAACAGACAATGCCGGAGGGCAGTTGTCGATGGCCTATGCTCTAGGAAGGAACAACGGGCCTAAGTAGAAGAAGGGAACTTACTGCTAACCAACTGTCAAGTTTTTACCATTGCATTTTTCTTTTACCATTAAAATTTGATTAAATAAATAAAATACTTGTGCTGAGTGCTTATAAGTACAGTGCATTCATTTAAAATCATGTAAATATGCTGATGTGAGAAAATAAATAGACACCAATGACAATTTCAGGTTTAAACTTTCAGTGGTTTGCAATATGGGCATACTGTAGATTTCATTGATGTACCTTATATCAAGGATGGGATTATGCCTGTAGAACCTTGTTGAAACAAGAACACACACACAAGGGGCAGTCGTGGCCTAATGGATAGAGAGTTGGACTTGTAACCCGAAGGTCGTGGGTTTGAGTCTCAGGTCCGACAGGGATTGTAGGTGGGGGGGAGTGAATAACCAGCACTCTCTCCACCCTCAATAACACAACTGAGGTGAGACCCTTGAGCAAGGCACCAAACCCCCAACTGCTCCCCGGGCGCCGCAGCATTGGCTGCCCACTGCTCTGGGTGTATGTTCACATGCACTTGGATGGGTTAAATGCAGAGGACAAATTCCAAGTATGGGTCACCATACTTGGCCACACACCACTTCCCTTTCCCTTACAACTATTAACAGGACAGCACATTTTTGAGGACCCCCCCCCCCCTTTCATTATCTTTGGTCGTAAAAATTAATAAATGACCAGCACCGCGCTCAACATCCTGTTCTGCCCTCCTTAACTCTCACGAGACCCCTAAAACAAGGATAGATTTGTGGAAGAAATCTGGAAAGTATTTAAAACAGGACTGCACTGTTGGTTCTTATCACTCAACCATAACTCAACCAAAACAGGACAAAAGAACTCTTTGGATCTGGACATGGTCCAGGATGACCGTTTAACGCATAATTCAATAAAGGGAGACGTTTTACGAGAAGAGGTCTGAGCTTGAAGCTCTGCAGATGCACCCCAAAGTGACCTTCCTGACCTCCCGCTCCTCCAAGGACATTCCAAAAAAATGTGCCTTTCTTTTTTCTTCTTTAACAGACAAAGAGACTCAAAACTTTTCTTAAGTGTTCAAAAAGGCCAAATAATAATTGTTTTGCTGCTATCAAAAGCAACATATACTGTATATAAAATATATAGACTATATATATAGTAAGGTTGTATTTTTGTTTTATGTCAGTTATAATCCTGCTATGTTATTAGAACCGATGGTATTTTTTTGTAATCTTGGACGTATAACTTTTCCCTGTAAAGGAATCACTAGTGTTTAGTATCATATGCATGATGTTATTTCGAATCTTTAATTTGAACCCTTTTTGGTGTTTTAGCAGGAAAAGCTTTTAACGTATGCCAAATACTTGGTGTTTGATTTTGAACGGAAGCTGTTGTCGCCAGCGATAATTTGGTGTGAATGAAAGTTGATTTTTCTCATCATAATGTATGATTACAACACTTATAGGAATCTGCTAGGATATGTTCTTCATTTGATGAAATAACTCAGCAAAGGATTTACGCACGGAAAACTGAGCCGTGCAGGGCGGGGCTCCGCCCTACAGAAACACTTTGATTGGATCAAACAGCAAAAGGGGCAGACTGAAATCAGCCTGATAAAGACAGACACTCAGCTTTTGCCTTGGCCTGCTGCTTGCTTGCGCGCTGCTTGAAAACTTGGGCTTCGCCTCATTGGGTGCTCCAAAAGAGCTCTCAGCTGTTAACATCTGGCCGACCATTGAACAACTACCAATACTTAGTCAAACTTCTGACTGAAGAAACTTTCAAAGCCTGAAGCCGCGTAAGAACTCTAAAAGAACTTCAAAGCAGTGCCACTCGCGCGTTGCCAGGAAACCGACCCACTCACAGGAGGGCTTTCCCCGTGACATCACGCAACGACGACATCAATAGCCAACCAGCAGTCGGAGGTTTCCCTTCAGCCACGCAAGGAAACCACAGATCAGCTGTCAAACTCAACGTGGACAAAGAGCAAGTATAAACAACTCTCTCTCCATAATTCTGCTGGTCTGGTCGAACTAATCTTTAAAAGTAAAGATAATAAAGTTCTCTGCTTGTGTAACTTCCTTAGGCGGAATTCACAAAATAGCCCAAAAGGGCTAGACTTTAACTTTCTTCAAAAGTGCATTCGTGTGTATATGTGTGTATGTGTGTTTGTTTTGTTAGCTTAATTCATGTATCTTAAGTAGAATAGCGAATAAACTCTCGTTTCATTCATAAAGAAATGTTCTGTCTTCTGTTGTGTAATATTCAGATCAAACTTTGCCCAGAGACTGTTACCTATGCTCAAAATTTAACCCAATTAATTCTATTATTGTTGTGGCCACGACAATAAACAGAATTGCTCAGACATACTGATATAACGACTCGCTGGACGATCGTTAATAGGGTATAAATTGGACGTCTTGATTAATATCAATCATATCAAATCAACCCTAATTTTAGGATTTAAATTCCCTAAAGCTAAAATTCAATTTAAAAGCTGAAATAAAAGCTTAAAGCAAGAGCTAAATCCTTTACAGATTGGTGGAGAATTGAAAGTGGGCAAATTTGACTTGAAAATTCATAACCAAAAAAAGCATATGGTTGTATTTTGCCTATTTTTAACCGGAAGAAATAGTGTAGATACAGAGAAACAGAGTTGTTTGTGTTAGTGTATGGTTATGACATGGCAATGCATTTGAATGAAAGTGCAACTTTAGTTGTTTGAGAAATGAACTGCAGTAAATAAATTGTCTGTTAAGACAAAATAAGTTGCTCCAAAAGCGCGAAAGAGACAAATGAGCGAATTTCCTCATTCACGTCTCTGTAAGGCCTTGTCATAGTTTTGATTTTGCATTGCGTTTTCCAATGGGAAATAACTAAACTATGCTAATCTCCCTGGTGAGAATATCAGATTAGCTACCTGTTTATTTCTCTGCCACTTTGATTCACTAAACGAGTGAACTTAAGACGCGGCGCTCAGAAGGAGTGGCCAAAACGCGGTCTGTGAGGGAGAGTATTGATATTGATCAAGAAAATATTGTGTGATGGAAAATCCACTGTGTGTTGTCTGTGAAATCAGACCAGAGGTAGCCTACTGAGGTCCGCCGAGGCCTCAAGGACTTATTTTAATAATTAATCTGAAGATTAATTTATCTCGCTCTAAAGTTGAGATTGACAGCGCTATAAAAGATAAGAATCTAAATAGTTGCTTTTTGATGGTATTGTGAAAGGCTGTTTCACTGATTACCCAGATCTGTCGGTGTCCAAACTGACAGGTTCCCTTACGTCACCATAGTGACGCGTAACCCATCTCAGTGCGCACGCGCAGCCTGCGGCGCCATTTTGGAGCTGTTTGTAAACAAATAGCATAAGCATAGCACGGAGCTAAGCTAACTAAAGCTAATGAGTAGCCTTGAAGCTTAAGCAAAGCTACTAGCATTGAAGGCTAGCGAGAAACACGTAGCATTTTGTGGGTTCAAATGCGGTGTATGTTTGAAGCATTGATGTGACTTAACCCTCTACATCTGAACTTTAACTCATGCTAAGACTGTTCATGTCATTTCTAACTCTCTGTTACCCTTCTTATCTTTTATCTCTCATCCCATTTGGAAGGACTTTAACAAATGCAAACTTAAATAAACCATTGCTGAGCAAGGCAGCTAATTTTCATAGGAAGTTAGCCAAGCGATCTCACAGGTGGTTTTGATAAAGCATTTATTTAGGATTGGTCTCTCCCCATTGTAGCTAGACGCAGTAAACTGCCACAGCTATTGGGGTTTATTATAAATTAATGCTGGTAGCCTCATTGCTTTGATAGGAAGATAATTAATTAATTGTGATTGCGCTCACGAGTTTAAAGATATCAGTGTCGCAAATTTAGCTTAAAAGGGAATTGTATATAAATAATTACAATTAATTATGATTAATTACAATTATTTATATCGGCTGACAGTAATAACTGTAGCAGAATTAAATTGCCATCAACTGATCTGTTCGTCCAGCGAACATTCAGCGCAAGTTCATATCAACTCTAAGAAAGGATATTTTCTTGGCCACAGAAAATACCTTCCTATTAATGCATTAGAGCATGTAGCTAGGGTCAAAATCGTAAAGAGACATTTAATTTGCAAGGCAGAACCAGAAACTCATGTAATTTGTGCACACAACTTTTATTAACTAAACG
>JAFVLL020025571.1:0-15941 GCA_021397915.2 Tor tambroides | reverse complement strand
TTTTAATCGTTAATTAGTTTGCCCATATGCCACACATATGCATTCACTTTAATCCATATGGTATTTGCTTTATAAACAAATCTGGGAGTTATTCTGCAGGATCTACGATGGGCTGATCCAGTCTGAGCAACAGAGGACAACAACAGCAAACTTCTAATTGTGCATGTGTGGAAAGAAACCAGTAATCTGTGCAGATGGTTGTCAAAATTGATGAATACTTCAAAAGAGACGCGTCAGTCGAGATTGGCACTCCAGTATGAGACCACAATGCGGTGCCCCGCTCACTTTGTACGCTGTTTGCCCGCAATCCCGCTGAAAATGAGAAAGGAGAAGTTGGGAAACATCTGGAAAAGCAAATCCCAAATGGCATCATACGAGATTCTGCACTTGTCAGTCATCAGCCGTAATGGCGCTCTCCGGGTTGACAAGCTTTCATCAGAGAGGACGATGTTTATCGCTTCAGCAAACTGACGCGTGGCAGCTGTGTACCGACTGCTCACAGCACACTGGGCCATTCGAGCTGGTGACACTGAGCTATTACTTTGCACAAATGGAGTTAATTTAAGGATATGGAGGCAAATTTAATTAGCGCTGTTTGCTGAGGCAAGCATCGCAACTCCTATTGCTCACAGTTTGGTAACACGTCTTGCGCTGTTTACGAACAGATAGGCCTATCTCAAATCAAGTAGCTTGATGAGAAGGGATTTTTTTTTTCAAGACTTCCGGTGTCATTTGCTTCAAGTTATTTTACCTGTACTAAAACAATGCGTTATGATGATTTATATCGCAAACTAGTATTTTTTATTATAGCCTGTTAGTTTAATTTATTATCATAATCTGGCTTAGTAGTGTTATTTTAGTAAATATTTTAGTAAACAGTTTACTGCACAACTGTGTTTTGCGGCTAATCTCACACATTCTAAGAAAATAGCTTACTTTCGTGTTGCAAAACAAGTTACTATAAAACACTCACTACACCTTAGTGTAGTGTAACAACCGCATAGCAATGCCCTGGCACTACCCGATCTCATGAATGTGCGTTTAAATAGTAGGCCTACGCCAAATAAAAATGAAAACTCATGGTATAGATATGCAAAAATGGACTTTGGCGTGTAGGCCTATATGCTACGCGATGGGTAGGATTAGGGTTGTAGGGTAGATGCGTATCATATGTAAGCGAAAACTGAGTATCATATGCACGCCAACAAATTTCGTATCATATGCACGCGAAAACTGCGTATATGCACGCCAGCAAATTTCGTATCATATGTAAGCGAAAACTGCGTATCATATGCACGCCAGCAAATTTCGTATCATATGCACGCGAAAACTGCGTATCATATGCACGCCAGCAAATTTCGTATCATATGCACGCGAAAACTGCGTATATGCACGCCAGCAAATTTCGTATCATATGCACGCGGAAGTATAGCATATAGCATTGTGTTAGTAATTTTGATTGGAAGTTTTCTTCAGAAAATGTGAAAAATGAAGTATTATTGCAAGTTTTATGTGTAGAGAAGAACAGCGTGTTACTCTGTCAAGTATAGACTTGTAATTTGTGATACTGATAATTCTCTGCAAGTATCTTGAGCTGTAAATTCAGACAGATGGTTCACACTGAGTTCAGGGTCACTTGCTGATGTTTAATGTATCTTTTTGCTCTTCTAAGTCATTCATTCCCTTCCTCCCTCTCTATTTCTGCTTACCTTCTTATTGTATGGCAGGGTTACTATTTTTAACCTTCCTCTAAAGACCCTTCATCTGAGCACTGAGATATGACTGGGGTGACATTTTATGGAGTCAACAGTCTCTTATCGAGGGCTGTGTCTTAAGCTTTTCTCTCCAGGGTTTACCAGCACTGAGAGTGCGCTGAACCGCTCTGATAGCACCACTGATCTTAACACAGGAAGACACTGATATGTAGAGTTCTGAGCCCCTTACTGACATCCAACTTTCGGGTGACACATGCTCGTTTTGTAAAAAGAAAAGGGTAGAAAATAATGAGGGATTATGTCGATGCAACTGTATGGGAACATTTAATGTTCATTTTTGAAAATGGTTTCAGCTGGAGTCTTCTGTGAATCTTCTCTTTCTCGTCTTATAAATTGATATTAATGTCAGTTAATTATAGTAATAATTTATATGTATTATTATCTAAATATTATATATATTAAATGCCAATATATTGAGCTGTAAGATATTTTTATAATATAAATAGGCTATTATTATTATATAGAACTCTAAAAGTTTTATCTAAAAGGGCAGGTTTTTGTTTACTTCCATCATATTCAAGGTATATGTCTTTTTAATTAATGAATCCTACATTGTTTGTTCAAAGATAAACTAAAAGCTACATGTAATTAGAAGAAATTACTGTTTTCTTCCTCTTGTATGGATAGACCAGCTTACTGATGATTAGATCAGGTCCAGTTCTGACTGTTGACAGATTTAGTGATATGTAAAATGTCTTTCAAAGAAGATCTTGGTGGCATTTTGGAACAAACCAGCTGTAACGCTCTGGATGTGTTTGAAAAGCATTTCTAACATTATCGAGTAACACTGAAAAGGTCCTTGTTGGTTTGAAAGTGATATGTGAAAATATCATGTCTCCTTTGTAAAGCTGTCAAGATGTCTCTAAGATTGTCTTTAACAGAAATGTCTTTGCTTTTAGTAAAGAAACTGGTTGGATATTGGTAGAACATTTTTAGACAATAATGAAGAGATGTCAACAAACAGTCAAGGGATGCTCTTCACAGCATGGAGAAGGAACGGACAGCACAACAATGCTGCCATCTAGTGAGCAAAAGAGACACGGCTCTAATTTAGAGAGAGGACTGGACAAAAGAAGGCCTTGTCTTGATTGGCACATTTTGACTGAATGGCAGAAACTTGATATACCCTCAATATTTATACCAATTTAAGAGTAACATGTTCCTGAAACAGGACGTAATGGATCATTTTATTTTACATATGTCAGATGTTTTATCAAAAGTTATGGAAAGTGTGTAATTATAAATAATTGCTTATATACTCTTTTCCCCTCTTTTAATTGTTAAAACATATACTGATCTTATTTTTTAGAGTCTAATAGCATAACCAACATTCAAATTAAATGTTCAAATATCGTCTTCTGTTATATTTGCAGAAACCCTAAAGTAACATGATGGGGAGAAAATAAGGTGGGAGGAAAAAGTATATTTCAATGACTTTGTGTTCATTTACGAAACATTTGCGTTCCAACGAGAGGCTTTGTGAGAAGCAAAATTGGTTGTGGTAAAATACGATCGGAGGCTAAACTATATATGCTTTTGCAAACAAAAGCAAAGTTTCTAGTGGGAACGCAAAACATTTGTGTGTGAATGCAACAGCACTGAAACATAATTTTGCCACATATCTAATTTTTCCCATCACCGTGTCCCTTTGGGCTCAGTTCATATTACACTTACACATGTAAAATATCTTTTACAGAATGCTGTTTTTATGTTAACTTTACACAAACAGGACTTATTAAAATGCTTATCTCTATTATTCCAGTGTAAAAAGATAAGAAACCAAAAAACTCAGTGAATTAAGTTTGACTGAAGAAACAGGATCAATTATAAGCAGATTGTCACAAGTGAAGGTCATGAATGTTGTGGCAAGTCTTTTCTTGTGCTCTCACATGTCAAATAGCTGGACTACTAAATTAGTTTAGCTTGTTTTTCTGTGTGTGTCTATGATTTTTAAGTTGGAAAACTGTACTTTCCTCTCTATTGTGACGTATATGAGTAAAATAGTGATGGGTCATTCATTAACAATTTGGTCATGTGACAAATGAACGAACGACTCGGGAGCTAGGGGAACTAATCAGTTGTGTTTTCAAATTAACAAAATTACTTCAGTAAAGATTTAATCATTTTCCTGAACTAGACAGAATGAAAGAGTCTGTAAAAATGATTGAAATGAAAATGAAATGAAATGAAACGGGAGGGATTGAAACTCTTGGCCTGCCCTCGCACCAGTGCACGTATCATGAGAGAAGAGATGTAGGCTATTTGATTAAATTTTGTGCACCTGAATTGAAAAAAAAAATGGCATTGTGCTGTGTGATGAAACTGCACATTTTAGAGTGGCCTTTTATTGTGGCCAGCCTAAGGCACACCTGTGCAATAATCATGCTGTCTAATCAGCATCTTGATATGCCACACCTGTGAGGTGGATGGATTATCTCGGCAAAGGAGAAGTGCTCACTAACACAGATTTAGACAGATTTGTGAACAATATTTGAGAGAAATAGACCTTTTGTGTACGTAGAAAAAGTTTTAGATCTTTGAGTTCAACTCATGAGAAATGGGGGCAAAAACAAAAGTGTTGCGCTTATAATTTTGTTCAGTGTATGTATATGTGTATATATATATATATATATATATATGTGTGTGTGTGTGTGTGTGTGTATGTATTTATTTATTTTTTATTTGAAACTGTGTGTATTGGTAGCACTTCTCGTATTATTGCCTAAATTTAATTAGAAAAAACAAGTAATTTAATTTTTTTTTTTTATTCCTCATTTGTAAGTGGCCTTTGATAGAGGCATCTGCTAAATGAATACATGTAAACAAACAACAAAGAGTAAAATAAACCTAAACCATTTCATGGTTTATTGTGTGATAATAATGTATTTGTCAGTACTGGTGTCATTTCCATCACAACAAATGATGCATTTAGTGGCAACACTGCCGAAAGTCATTAGCTTTGATTTTTGTTGAATTATATAAATCTTTTTTTTTTTTTTCTTCTGAATACTACAAATAGCACATAAGCCGAAACAGTGAATTACAGTGGTGGTCATTATACACCGTGTACTTTAAGAACAACTGATTTGTGCAGAGAAAATTACATAATAAAAAATACTCCAGCAGCTTTTGGACACAGAGAACATAAAATCCCAAACCATCTGTTTGCTTCCTAACGGATTTAACCCCGTGTGGCTGGGCATGCGTGGATGACACGACATCTGTCACTCTGAGCTTCACTGAGGGGCACGTGGGCCGTTTGAATAGAGACAGATGTTGGTTTTTCAACCCCTGATGTCTGAGCTCAACAATACTGGGGCGTCTGAATGCAGTGACCCCTCGGACTATAATGACAGCGGGACCCCGCGGTCACAGCCTTTGTTCAACAGAACGGGTGTATGTGCCTCTGTTATTATACATTAGTTGCAGTATTGTCCTCTGGCTCTTTCCACAGTAGACCCGGCTCCTCTGAACTTTAGAAATTATTTAAAAAGATCATTATTAAAAATATTTTATGTAATAGGTCACTATTAAAAAGTTAAATGTGAACACAATAGAAATGCATAACATGTTTAATTATAATCATAACGTGATTACATAACAAGCATGTTTCATGGATACAAGAGGGCAGGCAAATAAAGGCCACTTAATTTGTAAATTCAAAGCTAGTTTGCCTTTGATAAAATATCAAGGGTGACATTCAGTCAATGTGTATTGACTCCCTTACATACTATGGTAGAGTGATTATAGTACTATGGTACTTTTATAAATAATATGAATAAATCTATAATACTATCAGTCAAAAGTATTGAATAATTAAGTTTTTTATTGTTTTTGAAAGAACTCACCATGGCTTGGTTATGCTCACCAAGGCTGCATTTATTTAATCTAAAATACAGTAAAAAGATATTGTGAAATATTATTATAATTTAAAATAACTGTTTTCTGTTTGAATCTATTTTAAAATGTAATTTATTCCTGTGATCAGAGCTGAATTTTCAGCTTCATTTCTCCAGTATTCACTATTCAGTGTCACATGAGCCTTCAGAAATCATTCTAATATGCTGATTTCTGCTCAAAAAAACATTTATTATTATTATTATTATTATTATTATCAATGTTTAAAACAGTTGAGCTGCTTATTTTTTTTTTTTTTTGTGGAAACCATGATATGCTACCATTCAAAAATTTGGGTTAAGAATGTGTTTTTTTAAAAAAAAAATTATTTTATTTTCATTTTTAAGATTAGCTACTTTTATTTAGAAGTGATGCATTAAATCGATCAAAAGTTACAGTAAAGACATTTATAATGTTACAAAAAGAAATAAATTAAACAATTTTAAAATATATTCAAATAGAAAAAAAATGTTTTTTATATTGTAATAATTTTTCACAATTTTACTGTTTTATTGTATTTTTAAACAAATAAATGCAGCCTTGCTTCCTTAGCATAAAGAAAGAAAGAAAGAAAGAAAGAAAGAAAGAAAGAAAGAAAATATTTTACTCTCTCTCTCTCTCTCTCTCTGTGTGTGTGTGTGTGTGTGTGTGTGTGTGTGTGTGTGTGTGTGAGAGAGAGAGAGAGAGAGAGAGAGAGAGAGAGTGAGTGAGTGAGTGAGAGAGAGAGGAGAGAGAGAGGGATGGTTAGAGGGGGAAGGGGTGGTTTGTGGTGGTAAATACCCGGCTGTAACAACACACATAACCGATCGGAAAGGCCAAAATTTGGCGTGTGGATTACAGTCAGAGGAGCAGACGATCACGCTGTTGATTGAGCCTGACGTCTAGTTTTATTTCCAGCATTTGATTCGGACAGATTTCAGTTCTTGTCATCATGCTGTAGATCGGCGTGTGGCTATATTTGTCTGGATTAGGGCTGTTTAACACCTTTAAACTCTCGGAATTAGCGCTTTCACGTCGGATCATCGATAGATTAGTGTTGATCTCGTCTCAGGCTTTTAAGGGCACTGTTTGTGTGTGCTTTACAGGAGCTCGTGAGATAACAACAAAAGCGCTAGCACAGCCGGCTAGTCAAACACCGGTGCCGTTAGTCGTTTATTCGGAAATCTATCCGTTATGGACATCGGAAAGGATTTAGCTGCTTTACTAATTAGATAAATGTACATTAGGACTCAAAGGTTCATTAGATGAATCGATGAGTTTGATATTTGTAGGTTAGATTAGCGGTGTAGGTTGACATTAGCATTAGTCTGTTAGCATTAGCGACTCCTTTGTTGAGAAGACTGATTGAGATCTCAGTCACTTAGCTTTTTATTGAGGGAAATTTGGTTTTTATTCAGTCTTATTGATTGTTTTGTTTATATCTTACTGTCGTTTATCTAAGACGTTAGTTTGACTGTAATATCAGTGTTTTATTAAGATAGGAGTAAGAAACGAAAGGAAATGTTGAACAGCTAGTGTCTCTGGTAATATTCGCCTATAGAACAAACACTGATATTGTGTATAAATAACGATACTGAAGCTACAGAGTAGCACATTTTATCGTTTAAAGCTAGTATGGCCTACACTTCGAGTTTAAATAAGATCTGTTTGCTATGGACACATCTACTCTTCATTTTCATGGGTAAGACACTTTATTTCGCTAACGTTACTAAAATATCATATCATCTCCTTTTTATGTTAAAATAATTGCTTGTTATGAAAAATAGCGTTTGTATATATTTCATGCTAAACAATGTTGCTTCATTGCAATCACAGAGTTGTGATTTTCAATGGTGCTGCTGCTGTGTGAAGTAGTGTGCTGGTATTCATTCACACACCTTGTGGTTTCTCTAATGGCTAAATGGGGGTCGATTACTGCCACAGAATTACTGCCACAGAATCACTGCCACAGAATCGTAACGACACACTTTAAACATGTAGAGTGATGAAATAACATGGCCTGTGTGTTTGAGATCAGATCCGGGTGAATTAAGGGAACAAAGACTTCTATTGTTTACGCATGTCTGTCTATCTCTGTGATTGAATCCCATCGTCTTGACTGAAAACAAAACAAATTAATCCTTTGCCTTTCCTTCTCTCATTTATTTCCCCTCCGCCTCTCTTTATTTGAGCTGATAGGGAATTTTCAGTCGTAAATGTTTTGGGCAATTCTGTTTTTTGTTGTTGTTTTTTTTTGTTTTGTTTTTTTTGGTCCCCCTTCCTTTCACTTTTAATTTAGTTTGGAAAATTCCCTCTTTCTAACCGTCCATATAATATCATATAATCTGCTGCAAAACAGTTGATTGCTCAACAATAAGGGTGTATTAACTGGAAATGTCACTGCTAAAATGTAACTGAATGGCAGCTATAAATGCACATTAAAAATAAAATAAAATGGGCATACACTGATTTGTTCATGTTTTCATTCTAAGGGCTTCCAGCATTATCTGAATTAATTTCTAAAAATTTTGACAAAAACATCATGTTACCCAGCTGGATAACATTGCCTGGGTCACATTTGTATCAGCACAATTCACAACAAAAAATTCAGATTCAGAAAATACAGAAAGTGCAAAATCAACAAACTTAAGATGCAGCATCAAGCAAGTGACTGCCTTTCACTGACCCCTGGCCATTGCTTTTCTTGCACTTGATTTAATAATAATAATTTACTTTTATAGCACCCCTTCCAAAGCCCAAAGTCGCTTTACAAAATTAGGTTAGAGGAATACAGACATGTATAGCAAAGTACAATACACTAGTACTGAAGAGTAATATACAGAGGTTTACACTCACACACAAAAAAACAATCTGTGTGAAGTTAGATTTTTAACCAATAACCACACTGGTGTTTTCCAAGATTTTTTTTTTTTATTTTAATTTCATAAATTATTTCTTCTTTTTAATTGCTTGTGAAGTATTGTAAAGACTAGTGCATCTGTTCCAGTTGTCAGATCTGTTGCTGGCAACATCACAACTGACCTATTGGTATAGGCAAGCCTTGTCCATCAGTTGTTGTACATTTGTTGTGTGGCAGCGGCCAGGTTTGCATGCCTGTGTTTGCATGTGGCCGTTTCCCCTTCGCTGTGCTCCCATCATGCAGTCAGCTGCTGTAAGCAAACCGACATAAGTGAGGGAAACCCCAACAGATGATCAGCAAGCCCAAACAATACATGCCCTGTGGTCGTGCATACAGAAAAGTAGTAGGCCCTATATTGTGAATAGCATGCCTATAGTATACTGCAAAAATAGAAGAGTGCTATGCCATTGGAACATATTCAGAGATTTAATTGCTAACACCCTCAGTTCTATTAGCTCATGTTATGTGGCTATTAGATGGTTGCTTCTGATTAGATTGTATTGATGTTGGATTTTGGCTGAAGGTGATATACTAGAACATGCCAAAATACTAAGCAGACATCACTTATTTACTATAGCAATTGGCCCAGTCAGTGTCTCTCGAAATTTAATTATAGTCAAGTTACTCCCTTCAGACCTCCCTCATAAAATTTGGAACTGATATAAAAATACAGATTGAATTTGTTAGCATGTTTTGGCCAATAGTCATACAAGACTAAAAGCCCATTCACACCAAGGACGATAACGATAAAGATATAGTTCTAAAAATCATTCTCAATATTAAAGAATAGCAGAGTCCACACCACAACTATAACAATAAAGGCACAGAGAAACAATATTGTTGGAATCACTTTGAGAATGATTTTTTTTTTTTTCCCAGCTTATGAACAATACAAACATTGACACCCAGTCAGAATCCGTCCTGCTATAACAAGCTCGAGAATTTAAAGCGGCAGACGAGCGTGCGCTTGGAATAAACAGACGATATCGTCTGCTGGTGTGGACGCTAATATCGTTATCTTTATAGTTATCCCTCTTGGTGTGAATGGGCCGTAAGCCAGGTTTTTAATCCAATCTCTTTGTTGCATTTTGAGATTTTCTAGCATTTCTCTTTCAAGTTTTGCAGTTGAAAGGTTTGGATGAACCGTGGCTTCGATCAGTCAGAACAAGTCAAAATATTAGCCGAGGGTTATGCAGGCCTGATGTTCATGGCCTGTTCTCTTAAATGCATTCAAATACATGGCAGTCAGCTTTGGTTATGCTGTTGGCTTAATTACAATGTAGGTTCAGCATTCCTTTTCTATTCTGATTTTGAAGTGAAGCTTTGTGTCTTCTGAATTGTTGTGGGCGTTTGAACCAAATTTCGCAACAATGTGGGAAGCACTCTGGGTCAGTCTGTCACACACAAATGTGCTATTTTAATATCGGTTTGATAATGACTCCACATTGTTCCTACTTGCGTCCAACTGTGGATTAAATTTCAACCCTTGGATTTCCAAAGCCCTGCTGCACAAAAGATTAAGTTTAATGGATCAGCTTTTTGCCCCCTTTAGATTTTCATCTACACATATTGCTTTCTGCAGCAGAGTAGTGTCATATGCATCTCTTTTTTCTGTTTTTTATAGGAAATGCAGTTTCATCGGAGCACAGCGAGAACGTTTATGTATCAAGCATGTCAAACGGTGAGTCCTGACTTTACAGACCCAAGCTATAGATCTTGTTAATCTTCAGAGCAAAATAGACTCTGTGTGGATGACTGTTAACCAGAGTTCCTCAGTAGTTCCTGAAGTCCTCAAACACAGCTTGAAGGGAACTGTATGTGCCTCTGCAGATCAAAGGAATGTAAGACATATAAATGCTGATGATATTTAGCCCAGATTAGTCTGCACATGTTACCTCTTGCCTAACTGTTAACTGAAAGATTACTTGCTACTCTTTCATCCACCCCATTTCATTAGCAGGCCTGTTGTATTTCTAGCATTGCTTTGAGGGGGAGTTCTGGAACTATATTAGTGTACATTCAGAAGTGTTTTTTTTTATATTCACTATTTTGGTGTTCATATTTCATATCCACTCACTAGCTTGTTTCCAAAAAATTGACCTATAAGCATTTCAAAATATTTTCACAGTCTAGTGATTAACAAAAACAGTGCATGCTTAATTATTATGCAAGTTGATATTCTGGTCTTATTTTTTTTTCCAAGCATATTTTACTAATTCCAAACCACATATTATAATAACTACTACTAATTTTGTATTTAATCATTTATAAGTGAGATATAATTGTTAAAAAGGGCTGGAAGTAGGGTTGGGAATCGAAAATCGATTCCAGTTCCAGAATCGGATACTTAAAGGGTTAGTTCACCCAAAAATGAAAGGTCCCGTTCCGAGTGGATGACGTAGGATGCATGCTTCGCACACACACCGGTGATTAGTGACGAACGCGGAGGAGAGAGCAAAACAAAAAGCCGATCACGAATTAGAAGCACAAAACGAGGATTTGTAAAGAAAAATGGAGGAGGATTTCGATAAGCCAAGAGGAGACTGGTTTTCCTTTGGTAAAGTAAGGAAACTCTGCTCCTGTAAACAAACTCGCGAGACTAGCATATCTCACAGGCATGAGCGCAAGACATACGCCCTACGTCATCCACCGGAACGGCTTGCATGTATGACAGTCAGCGAAAGTGAGAGGAAAAGTATTTACAACATTTTAAATACGGATATTTTTCTTAAACGCATGGATTTGCTACAGGAGGCCTTTATTCACCGTGAGAGGCACATTTTATTATGGATGCACGTAGGGATGCTCCGATCAGGATTTTTGCAGCCGATACCGAGTGCCGATTTCTTGTCATGGTGATTGGCTGATGCCGATTCTGATGCTTCAAGCTTTATATAACACATGTAATAATGTTATATAAATAATCACAAAAATGATTCCTTATACAGTGAACATTTTAACGTACCTTTAAAATGGGGTTTATGTACAACATTATGTATATCAGGGTACTTAATATAAGACAAAAATAAATACAAACAAAATGGAGATTGATCACAGTTAGGCCAAATCCACGGGCGCTGCGGATAATCCGCGGAGCGGGTAATAAAAAAAAAAAATGCATTCTGATTATTTGCAGGTGGATAAAATAAATCATAAATGATGCAAATATTAACTACATTTTTTTTAAATACATTTTTTCATCAGGCAGACGATTTCATTTTTGTGTGTGTGTGTGTGTTCGCCTGATCGGGAAGTTGCAGTGACAGAAATGGTGACATTCCAGATCAAGTTTGAAAGGAGTAAAGCCTGTTTTAATGGTGTTGAGTAGGCTAATATGGCCAAAGAAGATATTTTGTTTTATGAATAAATGTTAATTTAAAAGCAGCCCACGATCAGCGTATTATGTTACCGTTACTCCTTACCGTTACTCCACGTGGTGCCAACTCACAAAAGACTATTTCTAGCCAAGCAGCGCGGAGAGCCGCTTCAGAAACATGCCGCGCCTGGCTGGTATAAACACAAGCATTGACTAGAGCGGCCGCAATCAGCTCCGGTTCCCGTGGACAGACGCGTGCAGTGATGCGCAGATCGTCCATTGAAAAGATGACGTCCATTCATCATATCATCATGCAAAACATACATGACAAATAACGAATTTTTCATTGTTTCTCAAAACTTCATAGCATTTCCACGCTGGCGATGACATGACTGCGGCGTCAAATCATTTATATCTCCATGCATCATGTACGTCCTCACGCGTTGACATCATCAAATTGCGATCGGTTCGTGAGATCGCCCAAGTGTAGCGAGTACCGTTCGAGTCATAAAATGTGATTATCGGCCGATACCGATCTCCGGCCGATCGATCAGAGCATCCCTAGATGCTCTTTATTTGACGTCTTTTGGACTGTTGAAAAAAAACCCACCTACTACCGTTCTAAAGCTTGGAAGAGCAAGGATAATATTTAATAGGGATGCACGATAAATATCGGGCGATATTTAATGCGCATCTTGTCAGTAAAGCCGGTTCTGTAATCAGCGGTAAATGCCATCACGTGCGTGATTTCACATTGAGCAGCATTTACTACACAGAGCCGTTGTTCACTGACAAGCTGCGCAAAACCACGCTGATAATGAACGTGGATTTGCGCAGCTTGTCAGTGAACAGCGGCTCTGTGTAGTAAATGCTGCTCAATGTGAAATCACGCACGTGATGGCATTTACCGCTGATTACAGAACCGGCTTTACTGACAAGATGCGCATTATATATCGCCCGATATTTATCGTGCATCCCTAATATTTAATATAACTCCCATTGAATTCATCTGAAAGAAGAAAGTCATATACACCTAGGATGCCTTGATTTTGAGTAAAACATGGGCTAATTTTCATTTTTGGGTGAACTAACCCTTTAAGGTCAGGAATCAGATACTTGTAAAATGTAAATTTTGATTCCACCTATTGATTCCTGTGTGCGCTGCTGTTTTTGTTGTCGTTTTGTTTTTTTATCTGTGAGGCCCCGACCTGGCAATCTGCCAGGACCTTGCTTGCTAATCTAAGCTCTCCAAAGTTTGGCTACACTTGTGATCAGAAGGCGAAAAAGCTAAGTATAATATTTGTGATAAGCTAAACATGTTGCAAAAGAGGTGTCACCAACATGACAAAGCACTTTAACAGATCGTTAAAGATCGTGAACACGATTCAAACACCAACGTGATTCTATTCCTAAATGACAAAGATTCATCGGTTTCATTCCTCAACCTTTGACATTTGTGATCACGCTGCAGCTGACCTAAAGAGAGCAGCTGTCATGTATATGAATAAAACAGCTTCACAGTCTTTTCAACCACACAATATCATGATTTCTGTTACAAAATTACAGAAGTACTGAGATAAAAGTTTCTAGTTCGGATATAAACTCTGATGTGTACGGTAGCCTTTTGTAAGTAATTTAACACGTAAAATAAAGATTTTTGATTACATTGTTACGCCAGTAGGTGGCGAAAAGGGGCTGTTAAAATGTAGCCTATTTGTCTTTGAACGATTCAAGAGAATCGTTCAAAAACACTGATTCATCCAGTAATGAAACAAGTAAATCTAGAGCGAGTCGTTGAATTATTCATTCATAAATTTCATATGATTTTTAGGCGTCTCTTATCGTGTCACTGGTTAGCCTCTGGTCTTCCTGTGTGCGTTCATGTGTTTTGGAGGAGGCGTGGCTTTGGAGAGTGATTTGCAGGGAGGGTGGGATCTTATGCATTCAAAGCTAGCTTGCTTTTGCTAGCTTCTATGAAATCGCCTACCATACCTTTAATCACCTGTTATGTGTTGAAATGTACATGCAGGGTCTTAATCTTTATGTTTTTGTATTCTTTTCCAGCCTGTGGTGACGTTGCGGAGCAGATAAGGGCATCCAGTGGAGTGATAACCAGCCCTGGCTGGCCCTTTGAATACCCTTCTCACATCAACTGCAGCTGGAACATCAGGGCCAACCCTGGAGAGATCATCACCATCAGGTAACACCTCGCCACAATACTGCAATATTTGCCCTTCCACTGACGCAGTCAAGAGCTGACCAAGAATAAAGATGTTCTTCACAGTTTGCCTTAATTACAGGCTTAACTGTTGTGGTTATACTGACTATAAATTCCTGCAGTGGTGGTGGAGTCTGATTCTCTGTACCAATGCACGCAACTGCTTTTGCTAAAACAGTCTGCCTCTTTAGATACAGATGCAAAACTTTGGGGATCTGTTTGTTTGTTATTTCTTTAACAGATCTTCAAGGCAGAGCAGCATCTCTTGAATTATCAAGAGGTTCGGATTGTATTTTGAGTTCTGTCTTGGTTTAAAGGAATAATGCTGTGGGTTTTTTTTAAGCTGCTGCCACATCAAACTCCTTTGAAAGCTTTTTTTCTTTCTATTTTTATGTTCCGCATCTGCGCTATTCTTGCACTGTCTGTTTGCTTCAACCAGAGTGTTTGTTTGCATCTTTATCCTAGAATGGTGTCCATGGTTACTAGCACAGAAATAGACCAAATGTGTATTCTTTCCACGGGATGTGATTTTTGTGGTAAACACAGCAACTCACTAATTCTGCAAATGGGAACTGTCTTAAAAAGATGATTGGTTCAGTTTTCAGCGAGACACGTGTACCACAAATATACTTTTCTTTTTATAGGTGTTTAGTTTGGTGGAGCTTTTCCCGGCATCATTTCTTAGTTGGGACTTCTTAATAACAATACGCATTCAAGTCTTGGATCTATTGATGTTTGAGGCATGTCATGCAACAAGACGCAACCGTGTGCCTAATTTGAATTAACTCTGATGACAGGGATGCTGTTTTTCATACTGTCACGTGCCCATACCCAATGTTTCTTTCTGTACTTAAAATCGGTTGTATTTTTAGTTTTCAGGACTTTGAAATTCAGAGCTCGCACCGATGTGGTTTGGACTGGATCTCCATTGGAACCTACAAGAACCTGGATGGGTACCGTGCCTGTGGCTCGTCTATTCCGGCCCCATACATCTCCTCTCAGGATCACGTGTGGATCAAGTTCCACTCTGATGACAGCATGACTGGAAAAGGCTTCAGGCTCTCTTACATAACAGGTAGACCTTCTATTTATATCCCTTTAGATACAGCTGTATCAGAGAGGATGCAGTTACGTAGATGTCTCCCACTGCCATGTGACACTCGTAAATTCTCTCACTCTCAAATTGTATTTGGTTACTGAAAAATGACCTGCTTTTCAAGAACACGTCATTCTTGAATTGGTTTCTTTCTAAGGCAAGCATCACTGTTGTCTTTCCTTAAAATTTAGTCTAGAGGGTTTTGAAAAAACTGGCCAATGATAAAATGGGAATAGATCTCACAGACTTGGATTGAATAAAGGAAGCAAGTCATGTTTAGAGACCAGGGCCCGTATTCTTAAAGATTCTAAGAATCCTGTCAGAGAGCTCCTAATTTAGCTTAAAAAATTCTACGTGGGAGTCTTAGCTTAAAAGCGATTCAGGACCAATCTGAGAGCAACTCTGAGGGAGGAAAATACAAAAACTTTTATCTTAGTGACGAGGCGGGGCTGACCCCGTTGCTAGCTATGACAGTCTTTTGAAGACCGTGATTGGTTGGTTGTCCAAGAAGGAAATAAAAGAGTGCTTTTAAGAGTAGGGTTTATTGTAAGCCTTCACTTTGAAATTACAGGCGTAATTTTTCCTGTTTTACCGTACGCGCGCGCGCGCACACACACACACACACATACATTATATTCTTTATTTTTTTTTATTTACCATGCTGTCATACTTGACGTATTTCATAGGAAATGAACAGCGACACAATAAGGTTCTGAAAGTGCTGTAACAGACCCAAATCA